>BHFT01072896.1:0-96455 GCA_004320025.1 Laticauda laticaudata
CAGCGCTTGTGAGCTTACTGGCCTAAGGTATTCATTTTAAAAATATTTCATTTGGAGAGGAGGGAACTTCTTCCCCTTCCAGAAGGCTAATTGATTCCATTAATTTAGGTTTTCGGTTTCTCTTCCTCTGGCCAAGCGCTGACAGGCAGGCGAGGTCTAGATTTCCTGCTCGCTATTGATGGCAGAGGGGAGGTCAGAGGTGAAAACTCTTCGAGCCAAGGAGAAGAAGGGAAAAAAAAGAAAGAAGGAGAGGCCCACAGAGAAAGCTGGAGGAAAGACAAACAAATGGAACCAAGGAGGAATGTTTTCCACTGGGACCCCAAAAAAGAAAAAAAAATCCATGGCAGTTAAGTAAGGCCAAGGAAGCTGTTTCAACACATATTGTTTGAGGCTGCTACCTAGTGATGCTGGCTAATGGCCACACTCAGATGGTGACAATCTGGAGCTGCTTTCAACTCTCCGCTGGTCCAGAATGTGTATATATTTCTTGAAGATTCAATCTGTGTTTCCAAAGCCACTGGATCCCTTCTAACCCAAGACCCACATTTTAATGCAGCTATCACAGGTAGACACATGACAAGTAGTTTGTAGGTATCACTGCAGTTGTCCCAAAGATGCTTTTTTCAGGAGGCAACTGGTCTTCTTGGTGTTTTTTTTTTTNTTCCCTTCTCATCCAAGAAGCTTCTTCAGCTCTGACTGGATGGTGGGGAATGGAAGCATTTATACTCCTTGCAGACAGCTGGTCATTTGCATCCTTTTAGAGGGTCGTTGAGGCCACTTGGAAGTTTATCTGAGTCCTCAGGGTCACCTGAATAGCGCAAATGGTTCCTGTAGTCTGCAAATATTTTTCCTCTGGAAATCCATTCCACACCATTCAGAGTGTCCATCCCAAATTGTATAGCTAAATCACTGCAGTTGTTAAGCTAGGAAACAGTTATTAACTGAATCCTGCTTAACCGCTGACTTTTCTCAAAAGGGGATGACATGACATTTTTATCTAGCCAAACCCAAATCCTGCAATCATTCTTCCTAGGGTTTTATGTCTCCAGGCCTTTAATCGTCTTAGTTGCTCTTCTTTGCACTTTTGTTTTGTGAAGCTCTCCAATCAAGACAAACACACTTTGGGTTTTGCCCCCGAGGCCAGCTGTTTGACTTGCATGAGCTTTCAAAAGCTTCAGAGTCTAGTGAGGGGAAGGATCCACCTTTGCAAGGACTTTCCTACCAATTGAGCAACAGCCGATTTGCACAAGCCGCACAGCCAACCAAGCAGAGCAAAGCTCCCCGAGCAACAGAAGAAAACCAAGAAGAAGTTGTACCTCCAGTTCATACATTGGTGGGCCCAGGATGTCCTTCAAGGCATGGAAGTCAATTAAAATGGGCATTTCAGGGGGCAGAGCTAGGTCGGAGGCATCATGGAGGGTTTCCGGTTTTGGCTCTTCTGCGTTGTGTTCTTTCCAATCTGGAAGATAATTAAAAGGAAAAAAATATTGTTCATTTTTGTCAGAGCGTTTGCAGCATGACTACCATTATGAGATGAACCAGAAGCAAAACATAGCACATAGAGATACATGGTAAGCAAAATAACTTACAAGCAAACTTTCTTTCTAACTCTACATGGAGAACTCCGCAATGAATACTGGACACAAGGAGAGAGAACACACCCTCTATAACGGCTGCCTTATATGAACACCTCTTAAAGGGACAGAACCCATCCCCAATCTTAAAGGGAAATACCCATGCTATGCTGAATCACCTTCATTTCATCGGCTTAACATTGCATCAGACTTACAGCATCTGGCAGCTATTACTGCTGCTGGTCAGCTCTTAAATCTTAATACCTCAACAGCTTTCCTATCTGAAAATGGGAGGGAAAAAAACCCATTTTGATGGCAACTTCCAAACTGAATGATCATATTCCATCGAAGAACAATATTCTTGACTTAGCAATAGACCATTTAATGACCAAAGTTACAACAGTTCATTCAGTGACTGCTGAAACTTATGACTGCATTGAAAAAAAGTGACATGACTATTTTTTCACAGTTATGGCTGTTGCAGCATCCCCAGGGTCACGTGATCAAAATTCAGATTCTTAGCAACTGATTCATATTTATGACGGTTGCAGTGTCCCAGGGTCTCGTGATCCCCCTTTGCGATCTTCTAAAAAGCAAAGTCAAAGGGATTCACTTAACAACAGTTTCACTAATTTAACAACTACAGGGATTCACTTAACAACTGTGGAGAGGTCGTAAAATGGGGTAAAATTCACTTAGCAAATGTCTCACTAAACAACAGAAAATTAGGGCTCAATTGTGATCATAAGTCAAGGACTACCTATAAGAAGCCAAAATATGACTTATCCTTTGGGTCATGCATGCAATCCGGACAAGCAAACATTGTTTAAAACCCGGCAGAATCTAATCTTAATATATAAATGTTATGCTCCATGAAAATGAATTCATCTTCTCGACCAACTTTTATTCCAGACCGGGACAGAAGTTCAAAACAGACTGGGATTTGATACCACACCTGAAGCCATGGTTTGTTGAATAAGTCAGGGTTACGTCTTTCAATCAAAGCAAACTAACCACAGCTTCCTTAGCCAATTTCTCATTTGTTCTCCCTCTCTGCAGAAACCTGCTTTCACTTGGCAATTTTCTCGACTGGAACAAGCCAGGAAAACATTAAAACTAAACACAAATAAACCATGCAGCCTGTGTTCACACCTTGGCCTAAACTACAGCATCGGTTGATAAACCAACAATTAACTCTGATTTCAATCTGATTTCTTGCCTGCACATGCACTACTGTTGCTTCCCTGAGCCTTGTTTGCACATTATGTTGTCCACAAAAGCATAGTGGGCTGAGCTTCAAACAATATCTTGGCCATAATACAATTTCCTTTTGTTATTTTTGGTGTAATGTCAGAGCCAAATGTTCTGTTTTGGCTCTTGTTTAGTTCGGACTCTTGAATTAATATCTCATGGAAGAATTTTTTTGATGGATTGTGCCAAGTTTGGGCCTTACAGCAGGGTTCTCCAAGCTTGGCAACTTTAAGATGTCTGGGCTTCAACTCCCAGAATCCCCATCTAGCCTTTGTTAGTTTATAAATAACTCAAGGTGGTGAACATAGCTAATATTCCTTCTTTCTCCTGTTTTCCCCACAGCGACAATCCTGCAAGGTGAGTTGGGCTGAGAATGACTGCCCACAGTCATCATGCTTTCATGCGCATGGCAGGACTAGAACTCTCCATCTCCTAGTGATTGGCCCAAAGTCAACCAACCAGCTTCGCTGCCTAAGGCAGGACTAGAACTCTCCATCTCCTGGTGATTGGCCAAAAGACAACCAACCTGGTTTCATGGGTATGGAAGGACTAGAACTCCCCATCTCCTGGTGATTGACCCAAGTCACCCAGCCAGTTTTCATGCCGAAGGCAGGACTAGAACTCACAGTCTCCTGGCGATTGACTCAAGTCACCCAAGACTCCTATTTTTGCTGCCTACCCAACTGGAATTGAAGCAAGCTTTCACCATTCACAATTCATGGCCAGTAATCTGGATTCAGCTTGATGGTTGAAGCAATGCATGTCTCCATGACAAATTTCATGTTCAGGACAAATCTGATTCACTCAGGCATTGGCACAGACGCCTCCTCTTCCTCCTCCTCCTCTTTTCTCCTCCTCCTCCCCTTCCTCCTCCTCCTCCTATTCTTCTTCTTTTCTCCTCCTCCTCCTCTCAAATTTTTAAAACAAAGGCGAAAAAAAACCTCTTTGCTTGTTTGGAGACGGCGATAGCAATTCAAATGCCAGCACCAAGGCAACAGGCAAGCCTTCTCCCCTGCCCATTTTTGCGCAGCTTCCCCTTCTCATCTGCTCTGGTTTTCCGCCCGGCTGCCATTTTCACCACACAAAGGACAGCCGGTCGGGCACATTTCCTCCAAATGGTCAAACACAAAGACGCAAACCGGCGGCTGGTAACAAAAAAAAAAGAAAACGAAACAAACCCACCCTGCTGACATTTTACACCATTCTGAAAACATCCGCCCTTGCCTGGTTCTTTCCATTGTGCGCACCAATTCTCCAGGTCCAGTTCTCTGCCCTGTGACTACAGCCTTCATTTGCTGAATCTTGGGGGGGGGGGGGGCAGAGAAAGTGGGGGGGGAGGAGATGCAGCAGACAAAGCTGCCTTTTTTGTCCTGCGTTTACGTAACGTAACACGTCCGCTAATGTTGCAAGGGAGAAGCTTTCTCACCTCTTCCCACTGGTAACCACAGAAACCTTTTATAAAAAATGCATCCTGGAGCCTGGGCGATGCTTTGAGAAAGGACTGAGAGTTCGACTTCAGACAGAACTAGAGCAGACAGGCGGACCCTTCGGAGGTCTTACTAGTCCAACCCTCCACTCACAGCAGGAGACTCTATTCCATTTCCAGAAAGTGCTGTCCAATCTCTTCTTAAAAGCCTCCATTGTGAGCATCCCCAACTTCTGGAGGCCACAACTGTTCCGCTGGTTAATTGTTCTCATGTTAGGAAGTTTCTCCTCAATTCCAGGTTGCTTCTCTCCTTGATTAGTTTCCATCCATTATTTCTTGTCCTGCCTTCTGGTGCTTTGGATAAATAAGTGGGCTATCACCATTACAGGTCATCCTCAAATTACCACCATAATTGAGCCCAAGACTGATGTTGCTAAGTGAAACATCTGTTAAGTGGGGTTTGCCCCAATGGATGATTTTTCTTCACCAAGCTTAGGATTAGGGAATGGTAGATCAGCAGAAACAAGAACTCTACTGCACAGGGCAATCAGGTTTTGTATACAAACCTAGATCAGGAATGGGGAATTATGGTCTTCTTTATGACCTGTGGACCTCGACACCCAACAATGGAATTCCAGGAGTTGGAAGTCCGTAGATCGTAAAGGGGGCCATCATTCCTTACCCCTGCCCTAGATGGGGAGGGGGAAATCTGAAACATATACACATGGATTTTTCTCTGACCATTCCCATATGAATGGAAAGTCCTCCATCTGTGACTACTTTGGTTTGCTAATCTTGCTTTCAAGAGTGACTTTTAAGCTTTCCTATTTTAAGCTGGGCCTTTTGATTTAGGCTAAGAATAAATTCAGCTCTTTTTTTAATTGCTCCTTTCTCCTTTGGAAGAAAAGAGGACTTGGAACAGAAATACGACAAATAATTAAAATGTGCTTTAAAAGTTGCTTTCGAAATATATAGCCACAATTATTAGATGCTTATGTAGGCATAGCCAGTAAGAAAACATGAGGAATATGCCAATAAAAATACATGTGAAAGACGCAGGCTGACATCTGTTTCTCTCGAGAGTGCGAGTGTGTGAGTCATACAAACTTATGGGTAGCAAACTCTTCATCAACTTCTCTGTTGCCACCCAAAAGAGTCCCATCTTTGAAAAAAAGATTTGAGGTACAAGTTCAAGAGGTTAAAATGTTCTCACGTTGCACAGAACTCTGTAAAAATATACCTTCAAGTCTGGAGACTTGGTGACAGGATACGTTCTCTTCAACGTCTAACAAGTTTTCAGCCAGACATTAAAAAAAAAAAAAAATCACAGCTCTAGAATAATGGTAAGTTTGCAGCCAATATAAATATGCCTGAATAATCAGTGAGTCTTAAATCTCAGGTTATATTAATATGTGGGAAACACACGTGGGTTCAAAGTTTTCATTGTAATAAAGACAGGCACATTTTTCAAGAGAGCTTATAAAAAAATCCTGAACGTACATATGTAAGTGTTGGAGCTCATAGATAAAATACCTGCTATGGCAGATAATTTTCTGTTTCTATGGCAATCCACTGGAACAAATGCAAATCTCCAGCAATACTATCAGGATCGAACTCCAAAACAAATCAGAATAGGATATTACTTTTAGCCAAAAAAAAGTTTTTAATCTTGTGAGGCTGGACAGTAAATGGAAGGCAGAGTGAACAGGAGAAATCTTTCCACAGTGACAGACACAGTTAAACCAGATATTTTCAATTCTTTTTAAAAATTGTTAACTTGCAGAAAATGACTGCCTTATTCCATGGCAATTGGGAGGCTATCAAATAGTAGAACATTGAATAATAGAGTTGGAAGGGACCTGGGAGATCTACTAGTTCAACCCCTTGCCCGAGCAGGAGATTCTATATCATTTTTGCAAATGGTTGTCCAGTCTCTTTTTGAAAACCTTCAGTGATAAGAGCACCCACAACTTCTGAAGGCAAGCTATTCCTTTGGTTAATTGTTCTCCCCGTTAGGAAATTTCTCCTTCATTTAGGTTGCTTCTCTCCATGGTTAGTTTCCAACCACCTGAGAACCTCAGGTGCTTTGGAAAATAGTTTGACCCTCCTGGTTTTTGTAGGAGCCCCTCAAATATTGGAACACTGTTATCATGTCTTCCCTAGTCCTTCTTTTCTTAGACTTGACGTACCCAATTCCTGTAACCATCCTTCATATGTTTTAGCCTCCAGCCCCCTAATCTTTTTTGTTGCTCTTTCTCTGCACTCTTTCCAGAGTCTCCGTTAATAACTAAGAATTGATAATAATTAAGATTAGTATTCTGCTCGCCCCTGGGTAGCAGCTTTATGAGCTGGAAGCACAGCCTTTGAAAAATAACACAGAAAGAGGGAAGCAAAGGGAGAAACTCACAACACATGGAAGATATAAACCCACCCCTGCTTCAGAGATCAAATTGTGAGTCAAGCATTCACCTCTCAGCTATATACTCAGCTAAGATTTTCTTCTGCTAGCAGATGTGGGGCAGATAATTCTCTTGTCCGCCACGAGAGATGAATGCCAAAAACCGGGAAACAGTGCAGTTTTATTTCAGCAACGGACAAAACTACGCAAATATAAAACTCAAAACACAGCAAGGCCCCTTCTTGGGAAACTATCCAAGCTGGCGAGAGAGCTCGAGATCGGCCAGAATTTTTAAGAAAGGAGAAAGACAAAAACAATTTTTTAAAAATAAACAAAAATAAGGCAGCTTACAAACCTCCTTCTGTCCCTTCTGAGCGATCCAGCCTCGTCTCCTTGTGCTGGCTTTCGGCCACTTTGACGGCCACTGCCCGGCAAATGGCTCCCAGTTTGCGATCCAGAGAACGAACTCCAGCCTCTCGGGTATAGCTAGCAAAAAGCAACAGACAAGGATCGCCTTTAAGTGTGTGAACGAAAGCAAACCTCACCCAGAAATCTTGGAAATGGCTATGGACGTTACTAGCTACCCTGAGGGGTCTGCAAATTATCTAAATTGCAAAACAATACATGTAGGCCAAGGGTTGCAATGAAGCCTCAGTAGTTCTGCAGAGGATGCCATTTGTGTTCCCTGCAATTGTGGGGGTGAAATTCACAATAAAGACATGGTAGAATTTATCTATGGAGATTTGCGGTCATCTGGTTCATGGTTGCCCCAAAAGTGCAACTGGACTTTGTTTTTCCTTGAAGATGTTTTGCTTCTCATCCAAGAAGCTTCTTTTGTTCTGACTGAATGGTGGAGGATGAAACTATTTACATTCCTTGCAGCTACCCCCCCCACCATTCAGCCAGAACTGAAGAAGCTTCTTGGATGAGAAGAAAAACGTCTTCAAGGAAAAACAAAGTTAGGTTGCCTTTTGAAAAAAACCATCTTTGCGACATGGCAGAATTTGGTTCTCAAAGTAAATTAAAGATAATCATAGATGATAAGCACACAAATTGGAAACGGTAAGCTAGGATCACTGATCAGCCCTAAACTCTGCTTCTTCTAAAACAACCTCAACAAACACAGCTACTATTGCGTTGCTTCTCCTTTGCAAATCTCTTTTCCTTTCTGAAACCCAAAATGAGGAGATCTGTTCAAAGACTCAGCATGAAAAAGTCATTACCTTTGCCTGTGGGTTTTTTTTTAAAAAAAACACATTGTCTGCCTTTTCTGCTAATCATCCAACTAGTAACAATAGGTAACTGATGTTTAGTATTATTACTGCTATTATTGTTACACTGTCTGAACTCCCAATGACCCTGGGAGTTTTGCAAATTTAAAATATAATTTAAAAATGAAGACCTTGTATTAATGAGCAGGGGTATGGATGCTACCAAACCCTGCTCTTCCAAAGCTCTCTGATAGTACAATATTCCAAATTTAGAACTACTCATTTCCCACAAGCAACCACCACCAAAAAAATGTTGCACAGAATTGAAAATGCAGAAAATCATTACCGGGTGATAATCACCAGCGTTGTTTCTTGGGGTATCTGAACCTGTTGCGGAGTGAGACCATGCTGTTCCAGCTGTTTCGGAATCAAATGCCGATGTGCAATTTCTATCTTCTCTTCTTGTGTGTATCCTTTGAAACGGTGCGGGAGAAGAGAGAGGAGCTGACATTTAGAAATGCCATTTTAAAAGACAGCAACCTTGGTGTGAAAGTGAGAGAAAAGGCCGAGACGAGATATTCCGGACACCTGTTAAGGTGACTTCATGTAGTTAAGTCCTTGACTTGCAATTGCAACCAGGATGGGAACTTCTGTCACTCAGCCAGGCGGTTGTTAAGTGAGGGAATGCCCAATTTTTTATGACCTTTTCGCCATGGTTGTCAGGCACATCAGTGGAGTCGCTGAGCGAACTTGACTTTCCCTCAACAACTTTATTTGTCAGAAGGCCTCCGGGAACAGAACGGGGCAACTCGCTGAGGCCGACTTGTCTCCAGCCAACTTGACCCCAGGAAAACTCACCGCAGGACAATTCAACATGGATGTCAACTCATAAAACATTCCTATGCCTGTTTTAGGAGCTGCCATTAAAAAAAAAAAAGGGGGGGGGGAGAGGAAATCTGGAAGAGCAGTGTAGCAGTTTGGAAGCAAAAGTCCATTCCAACTCTTATCTTTAAAAGATTGTAACTAAAATACCAGACCTTTTGCTCACAAATATATTTAATTGGAGAACGTGAATGATGACACCCAGCCCGTGAACATGCTCAATTGGAGAATCTGATTTATGACACATCCAGGGGGGAGAGGGGAAACAGGGCCACAGGGGACTATGAATTACCTATGCCAGAGTTGGCTTCATACAGGGCAGGGCCGGTATTTCACCTCTCATAAATCCTTTAAAGTTTTTTGAAGTTTGGCTCAAGAATCATGATTTAATTAGGGCAATTGCTGGAATCCTGACAACGGGATAACTCAAGGGAGGGACAAATAGAATTGCAGCTCACCATCCCCGCCCAGCCTTGAGGACTTCTAACCTGAGAAGGTTCAAACCTAAAGCAAGACCAGCCCCTTTGCAATTCACTTGTCTCTCTCTTGAGTCATGCCATGTTTGAATTGTCCCACAATGGGTTTTTCATGGGGAGTTGTCCCATGGGGAGTTGGCTGGGGTGAACTGTCCTAGCCCACCCTGCCCCAGGAAGATTGCAAATGGCGATCACATATGACCCTGGGATGCTGCAACCATTGTAAATACTTGATGCCATTCTTCAGGGCTGCCATTGCTACGCTGGTTGGAGCTGTGGGAACGGGAGGGGCAGGGGTGGGATTCTATTGGTTCGGGCTGGTTTGGGTGAACCGGATGTTTTCATTTGGTTTGTTGAACCGGTATTTCTACCAACCGGCTGGGCCTGCCCACCCCTCCCCTCTGTGGAGGTCTCCACTCAATGCAGGTAAGTACAGGATCTGTGTGGCGGCTCCGGGAGGGGGAAAAATGGGCCTTCCGGAAGTCCAGAAGCAGGCCTGTTTCTGGCTTCCAGAGGGCCTCCAGAGCCTGGAGGTGGCCATTTTTTGCCCTTCCAGAAGCCCAGGGGAGGCCTCTGGACCCTTGGGAGGGTGAAAAATAGCCCTCCCAGAAGTACTGAAAGTCCAGAAATGGGCCTGTTTCTGGCTTCCAGTGGACCTTCAGACCCCGAGGGAGGCCGTTTTTGCCCTCCCAGAGGCCCAGGGAAGCCTCTGGACCATTGGGAAGGCGAAAAACATCCCTCCCGGAAGTTATGGTAGGCTACACCTACCATGGCCACGCCCACCCAGCAATGGGCAGTGAACCAGATGCTGGGATTTTTGAATCCCACCCCTGGGGAGGGGGGTTCTATAGGGAGCTCTGGACTTGTAGCCAAAATAGAATTATTTCTCCTAGGAACCAAGGATGTTCTCACCAGGTGCCGGGGAGGTGTGGACTGGAACCAACTGGATTTGGAGATATGATTGGATTGGACCCTGTGATGGACACATGGATTGGGGAAAAGAACTATGATTTTTAATTTGGGTGGGGAAAACCGTGGGACCTTCAGAGTCAGGTTTTCACCAGATGGGCCAATATGACACACCTAATAAGTATGTACTTTGAGGAACTCTTAGGCCTCAACAAGTTTGATTGCATTGGGTCTATTACTTGGAACTCTGACATACGTCCTCTCTCTTGGAGATGCGCACCTGTGCAATCACACCTACACATGACAGTGATTCGTGCTTGGGTTACCTGGAACCTGAATGATCTCCATTCTGTCCAACAAAGCCGCTGGGATGGTGGCAGTGGTATTAGCAGTGGCTATGAAGAGGACTTGAGACAGATCAAATGCTACGTTTAAGTAATGGTCGGTGAAGTTATGGTTTTGCTCAGGATCCAAAACCTTTTAAAAGCAGAAACAAACAAACAAAAAAAAAGTTGTTGGGTTTTTTTAAATTACCTTGCCTATTTAATTCGTCTCATTTAGCTAAATACATACAGCTACATTTTTTTTAATGCATCATCACATCACACAAAAAAGAAAATATAATTGTAGGATGATTTCTAAACAGTAGCCAAAAAGATCTTTTCTTTTTTTTAAGGCTCACTTGGCCTCTCCATAGTTCTAGATATGCAGTATATTTCAAATTCTATTCGTTGTTTTAACCTCTTCAGAAGAAAATATGCTTCAGGGATGAAAAGAAAGTGACAGTTCAGAGAAGGCAATTGGGCCAGGGTTTTTTTTATTGAAGCGGATCCTTGTAAAAGGACTAAGATGGTAGAAATATGGGCCATACCATTTCGGTCCAGAGATGGGACTGAAATGGTATGGTCCAGATACCTTTCAATTCTGTAACACTGAGAAGAAATTTGAGGTTTCCAACTCTCCTTGATGAGAAACAGTTCCAGTGCTGAAAAAAGAATCATGTAAAATTAGGATATGGATATAAAATTAGGATGTGGATCTGTATGATCCCAGGGACGAGCTCTGTTACATTAAGACATGATGAACAAGATCCACTCCCAATGGGAAGACAAGACTTTGCAGCTGCAGCTTTGTTTTGGAAGAAGGCACTCAACCCACAATCCAGAGAACTTGTCAAGTCAACAAAACTGCTTGAGGGCAAGAAAAGAAGACACCCAAAATGAATCATACATAAGGGATTTAACATTCTATAGATGGAAAGGAGCCAGAAACTCTGATAGCTTTCAGAGTCTATTCTAAGATCTTTAGCAACCTTCCATAACTTCCAGATTGATTGGAGCTATGCCTTCCAAGCCAATAGAGAGAAAGCTGCTTTTCAGAAAGTATTTCCAACTTTAAATTGACCGTGTTTGCTCGTAAAATATTTATCTGCCTCTCACGAATCATAAGCATACAGCCACAGGTTAGTCTTCCACTTAAAGGCCACAACCGAGCCCAAAATTTATCTTGGTAAGCAAGACAGTTGTTCAGTAAATTTTGCCTCTTTTTACGACCTTTCTGGCCACTGTTGTTAAGTGAATCACCGCACTGACTTTGCTTGCCTGAAGGTCGCAAAAGGGGATCAGATGACTCTGGGACAATGCAACCGTTATAAATATGAGCTGCTTGCCAAGCGTCTGAATATAAATCATGTGGCCATGGAGATGCTACAACGGTCATAAATGTGAAAAATGATCATAAGTCACTTTTTTTAGTGCCGTTGTAACTTCGAAAGGACCACCTGTATAGCAGCATACAGACACACAATCTACAAAATATGGATGATGGCCAGCAACCAAGGCAAAGTCTCACCTCAGTATGTTAATGTTTGAGAGGGCAGCTCCTCCTGCAAATTCTAGGTAACTCATGGAAGACCTCTATGGAAAAGTTATGATAGTCTCCCCTTTTAATGTATATATATATTATATATCAACTCATTTAAATCTACTTTTATTCTATAACTATCTGGTTTGGTTCTGCAACCCAACAAGACAGACACAAACTTCAGAGGATAATTAGGACTGCAGAATAAACAATTACTACCAACCTGACTTCCATGGAGGACCTGTATACTGCATGAGTCAAACAGAGGGTCGTGAAAATATCTACAGAACCCTCCCATCCTGGACATATATTGTGTGAACTCCTACCCTCAAAACGACACTATAGGGCACTGCACACCAGAATAACTAGACACAAGGACAGGTTTTTTTCCCAAATGCCATCACTCTGCTAAACAAATGATTCCCTCAACACTGTCCAATTATTTACAAAGTCTGCACTGTTAATCTTTTCATCATTCTTTATCACCCATCCCCTCCCACTTGTGACTGTATGACTGTAACTTTGTCGTTTGTATCCGTACGATTTATATCGACTGTTTCCTAGTATGATTTGATTGTTTATTGTACCCTATGACTATCATTAAGTGTTGTACCTTATGATTCTCAACTCTTGATGAATGTATCTTTTATGTATATTGAGAGTATTTGCACCAAGACAAATTCCTTGTGTGTCCAATCACACTTGGCCAATAAAGAATTCTATTCTATTCTATTCTATTCTATTCTATTCTATTCTATTCTACTCTATTCTATTTCTAATTCTATTCATATTGCTGCACTGTAATAGTTTTTATTCTGTCTATGTACCACTTCAACAAATGTAAATGAAAAACTATGTAAACCACTTTGGAGAAATAAATATTGAAATTTATAGTTATGCCACTTAAGCCTCCCTCAATTTCTCAATGTTTGGTATTAATTCCCTTAAGTCCAGCCAACAAGCGGCATTCTTGCAATTCATGCTTTTCCACTTCAGTGTATTTCTTGAGATGTGTTAAGCAAGCCATGTTACGTTACTGTGAATAATTCTCACATGTAATACAGGATGAAAATTCCACAATGCCTGAGCTATGGCATGCTGCTGTCAACATAATTTATCCTTTCCATTATGGAATGAACACACATCCTTTTTGCTTATCGGCTTGAATTATGGCCTGGAAGAGTGCTGCTAATTAAAATTATATATCACACGTGAACAGTGCTGGGGTTTGAACATTTGTCAAAGACAGAAAGCCATCTCAATTAGCTTTTCTTACTACAACTTTTAAAATTAATATAATACACAGGAAAAGTTGAGGGAGAATCAGCAGCCCTGCCAGACAACCAAATCCTAATATTTGTGTCCAAAGCTTGTTCTGTAGTTATTCAAAATAGCAGAAAAGGCACCAGAAAATTGTTCCTTCCCTGTCTTTGTAATATAAATCAGCTACTTGATCAACTACTTTTACATTGCAGAGATCTCCAGCTACCGAGAAAGCTTAAGACCCAAAGGTGTTTTTTTCAAGAGGCAATTGGGCTTTCTTGTTTGTCTTTAAAGATGTTTCACTTCTTATCCAAGAAGCTTCTTCAGCTCTGACTGGATGGTGGGGAAATCGAAGGATTTATACTTATAGATTCCCCACCATCCAATCAGAGCTGAAGGATGAGAAGTGAAATGTCTTCAAAGAAAAACAAGGAAGTCCAGTTGCCTCTTGAAAAAACAAAAATCTTTGGGACAACTGTGACCTGGATGACTGAGAAACTTCATAGAGAAAGCTTGGAGTAATTTGCAGTTTCCAGCAGTTTCCCTTCTCATGAAGTGAAGCTTTCATTCACAGGATTCAAGACAGAATCACAAACTTTGCACTAAATTCATTGGCATACAAGTGAAATTGCTCAGGGGGGAAAAGTTGCTTTTTTCTAAGAATGGTATCACTGCCTTAAATTAAGTTTTATTTAGCTTGACTTTCGGTTTTCAGTCACGGTGGAGGCTTTGCAAAAGTCATAAAGAAGGTGTGAAGGTAATAATCTGCCCCATTTATTTTACTATCAAAAGACTGTTTGCAAATACGAAAAGATTCCAGGGACCGCTGCAATCCTTTATCTCCTGAGCGCGAAAGAAAGGTATCATTTTCAGGCTCTTGGTTGCAATGTTGTTGTTGCTTTGGGGTTGTTGTTGTTGTTGGCATGAAAATAAGAGTAAAAAAGAAGCTTTTGTGCATCTGGAATTCCTATTCCCATAACAAGCAGAATAATCTCTGCAAACATTTAAAGGCTGGCCGGTACTTTCTGCATGATTTCTCTTGTCTACAAACGTTCTCCATGAAGTAGCACTCTGATTCCTTTTCGTCCACTCTGACCTTCAAGAGAGGACATCTAAATATAGAATGAATGTTTCCTTGTTGAGAACAGAACTGGAAATATGAAGACATTCCACTTTGATCAAGCAACCAATGCACCTTGACCTTAAAGCCGAGACTATCAACACATTGAAAAATTCCAGCCTTTTCCCCAGCTACATGTGGCAGTATCTATTTATTCAATTAATTAGGATTTAATTGAACCCCATTTTTCTGAATGCTTCCGGTATCTTAACAGCCTTCTGAAATATCATAGCTGAGGATGGGTGACCATATACACTCAATGCTGGTATTTAGGAAAGTAATGTATTTCCTTACGTGTAAGGGCAGATTGTTGCCAAACAGTTAGAGAAGTGCTTTGACCATCTGAAGCAGTTTCAGAAATATGAAATGAATTACTCTAGGGATGCCTCCTATAAAACAAGGGTATATTTTTAATACAACGCCGTGACCCACAAATCAGAGCATAATGCAAACATATGTTTACTTGGAATTACTCAGAAGAATTACAAGCTCGGGAATTTGCTTTGAAAGCCAAAATGAAATGCACAGCAACCACAATTCTTCCCCACACCAATAAAATCCTAGTTATCCACAACCTTCACAAGTTTCTTTTTAATAAATAAATTTCAGCACTATGTAAAGATAGGATAAAATGTTTGTTGCAGATACTATTTAACGACAGAGAGATGTTAGCAATCTACTTCAAATCATATAAAATACCCAGATGTAGAATCTCTCTGATTTAGCCACAAGACGAGTAATAATCCTCTCTGTTTTGTTGTCCCAAACAGAAGCAGCTTTGTGATATAACACACTGAGAAAGTAAACAGAATGACTTTTTACGTCTAATTATAACAATTCTTAACACCATAGCAATGCCAAGTTGCACCAAGCCACCCATCTTGTTTCCAAGGGAAAACAATGGTTTCCTAATACGATGGGATTATAGTACTTGAGAAATATTTAATGAGGGAAAAAAAACTTGTCTAATGGCAAATGACTTGTAATTTTTTCCAGCACCAAATACTTGCTATTTCACCAATGCAACTGATCTGTTCTCCCTTTCAATTCCTGTTAAATAAAAATGCCCCTCCTTAAGACTATTCATCCCACGTGCTTAAGTGCTTACTATCATGAGCTTCTTGTCCAAAATAGCTATCATTCTTAACGTGTTCTCCTATATTAACTTAATTGGACTTTTTTTTTTAGAAAATAATGGACGGTCTCCAGTTGCATTTCTCTACCAGACAGCCAATATGGATGCAGCAGGGTTGTTCTGTTAAAATTAATGGATTGAAATAAGCATACTTTTCATTTCACTTCAAAAAGCTAATCACTCCCTGTTTTAATAGTTTGAGAATAAACCAGAGATTCTCCTCTCCTGAGAGCTGAAACAAACATCAAAGATCCAAAATATGATATTCTTTATGACGTGTTTTCCTTAAGAGATGAAATTTACCTCAAATGTCTGTCAGAAAATCTATTTCGTAACTTCCCTGTGTTGGAACCCTGACCCAAATATAATTGTTCTGCTTTTCTGTACAATCAAAGTGTGAAGCTCTGTGGGGTATTTGGAGTTAGAATAAACCCGGAAACTTGGCTTCTCGTTTCTCAAATCAAATACCCCTCTCTTCGGAAGACTTTCAAAGGGTTGAGCATGTCATGCCACGGAGCACAGTCCTTTCAAGGCCACAGGCCTGCCTTGGCTTCTTAAACATTGCAGAAAGAGTCCGTTCCACAGGAATTTGGGCCTTTTACATGTCCTGCTTGAGCAGGGGGGTGGACTAGAAGACCTCCAAGGTCCCTTCCAACTCTAATGATGTTCTATGTCAGGGGTCTTCAAACTTGACAGCTTTAAGACTTGTGGACTTCAACTCCCAAAATTCCTCCTCCGGTCATGTTAGCTCAGGAATCCTGGGAGTTGAAGTCCACAAGTCTTAGAGTTGCCAAGTTTGAAGACCCTTGTTCTATGTTCTAGTGCAAGGGTGTCAAACTCAAGGCCTGGGGGCTGCATCCGGCCCATAGGATGCTTAGATCTGGCCTGTGGGCCCATCCTGGAAACAGCGAAGGACCAGCCCGTGGTGCTTCCGGGCTCTGCTTTGGGCTGCGTTGGCCTCCTGCAATCCTCTGCCAGCAAAAACAGAGCTCAGGGAAGTCACACATGGCCCTCCTGAGCTCTGTTTTCGCTGGCAGACTGTTGCAGGAGGCTGTCATGGCGGAAAATGGAGCCTCAAGTGACATTGAGCTGGCCATGCCCCCCCTGGCCACACTGCCCCCCCCTCCAACCAAGATCAACCCTGATGTGGCCCTNGCCATGCCCCCCCTGGCCACACTGCCCCCCCCTCCAGCCAAGATCAACCCTGATGTGGCCCTCAATGAAATTGAGTTTGACACCCCTGTTCTAACATACAACTTGCAGAATTTTGGCTGAGAACATTGGAACTGAGATCCTAACCCATCTGGACAGCATCCCAATTCTTACCTCAAGTAATGCAGCTGCGGGATCACCTTGCAAGCTCTTTCCAAGCTTGTCTACCTCGTCCAGGAGAAAGACAGGGTTGTTGACTCCAACGGTCTTCAGGCCATTGATGATACGGCCAGGCATGCTGCCAACATACGTGCGCCTGGCAAAAAGGAAAAAAAAAACGGGAAAAGTTGAGACGTTAAGAGTATTGAAAAACTGGAGATGTGAGCACGGCTCAAGTTATGTGTGCATGCCATCCCACAATGGCTGCCAAAGTGGATGGAGTTTAGCAGAGATGGCTAAACTGACAGCTTTGATTAAAGAATAGACACAATGAAATTTGTTTCCACTTGGAAATCGCTTCTGGACTTTGTGCTCAAGGTGGGAGAAAAAAAATAAAAAATTGATTTTGAGTTTTGCCAATCAAATAGGTTCAGTGTTACAGATATGGCTAGGATATACTATTATATAGAAGTAAAAAGTTTAAGGTTTATGCTCTTATCTTATTCACCAAAAGGAAGTCTAAAAGTCAATTTTTTTCCTTCTACCCTATATTTTTCTTTCTTCCCTTTTCCTCTCTCATTTTACCTTTATTTTTTAAATACATTTTTGTGCTTTATGGTTTGTTAATAATTAATAAAAATTTTGAACTACAAGTTATGCAAGCACATCAGCAAGAGTGAGAAATTGCCCAAAAAGACAAAAATACATGGATTACGTTGTGATCCTGAAAAAGATTTATTCAAATGAAGTAACATAATCAGAGCTATGAAAATGTATCTAAGAGAATCGGATCAATTGTCCAGATTTATCTGCTTGATGGGAGCTTTGCAAGATCTCAGCAAAGAGTCTCTCAGCAGCCCCCAAATTAGGCATTTTTGTGAAACAGAATTATTTCTGAATAATTTTCCATTATTTCAGAAAAGTCACTTAATAAAGGCACAAAAAATAAAATGGTCCCCACTGATTTTTTCCTCTGAGTGAGGGCAAAACTGGACATTCAGACATCCTCCCATGAGTTTTTGAATGCCAACTGATGGTGCTACCGATTTTCTTTACATTGTTAATTTGATTAAACAATGAGAGGACCAGCTCAAATCTGAATCAAGAACAGCTGGAGAGCAGGCCTATAAGAAGGGTTATATTCGAGCATTAGGATAAACCATACTTTACTATAGCAGAAATAAATCCAGCCTCTGTTTAGACTTTGGGACAAGAATGTTTTTTTTATTTACGATAAAAATCTTTGTATAAATGTGTGTGCATAAACAGAGTGACTAATTCTTATTTGCAATTTATGATATATTATCACTAAAAACACCCAGTAACTTCACATAGTGAATCCTTAGCAGAGTTCATGAATTTCATGCAACTAAATCTCACGCACCCAAAACATAAATCAAATAAGGTGGATGATTATAAAACACTGTGTAACTTTCATTTCGCTAAAATGACGGAGAAAATGTTGTGTTATATAATGGGGGGTGGCTAATAAAATCCAGCTGGGGATGGAATGTTTTGCCAGCCTCCTTCCCAGGACCCAAATGATGTCAGAGGGCAGGATATAAGCCAAGCTCCACCCCAAGTATAGAGAGAGAGAGGGAAGAAAAGACACAGAGAGAAAGAAAGAGAGAGAGAAAAACAGAAACAGAGATGGGGGGGGAGGGAGAAAGAAAGAAACAGAGAGAGAAAAACAGAAACAGAGATGGGGGGGGGAGAGAGAGAAAGAAACAAAGAGAAAAATAGAGAGGGAAACAGACAGAGAAACAGAAAGAGAGAGAGAGGAAGAGAGAGAGAAAAAACAGAGAAAGAGAAACAGAGATAGAGAAAGAGGGAGAGGGAGAAACAGAGAGAGAAATAGAGTCCCGAGGGGGCGGGGGAGGGAGAGAGAAAGAGACGGACACACACAGAGAGAAAATATCTTGTTGCTTCTGCACTTTTTTACCACTCAGTGAGACTGATTAAAAACTTTCCTCCTGCATGGAATAAGAAAAATAATTCTTCAAAGCAGCTGACTTGTTTATGTTCTCCTGCGATGTGTTTTCCCCCTATCTGTAGCATCTGAGCCGCCTGGCCAGAAGGCTCAGAGGGTGTGTCCACCAAGTCCATACAAACAAGTTCCTAGCCCTTTTCGGTCTATTATTAGACCTAAAGAATGCAGACAATAAAAGAGTTGTTTTCTTTTCCTTGGCCTGGCGCTGGCCAGGCTGGCTGGGACTGCAAAGCCTCTGGGTTAGTTAGCTGCCTCCCGGGACCAAAACACAAAACAGAACCAACATCAAACTTCTCCCAGACAGGATCCAAGTCTAAGATTTCCACCGTCTCTCTCCAGCGTGTCTGGAGGAATTTAATAAGGACATGTTGTTTCGAAGGGATAAATGATGAGAAACTTTCTAAGCTCAGGGCAAAACCATTCAATATCTGTTTTCACAGAAAAGGATGAAGAGCCTTTCTTTCAAGTGAACCAGGCTAGGTAACCTGTGAGATTTTGACCTTTTTTTTGCCAGAGATAACAAATACAGGTAGTCCTTGACCTACGAGCACAATGTTGCTAAATGAAACATTGGTTAAGTGAGCTTTGCTCCATTTTATGACTTTTCCTGCCTGACAACTGCAGTGATTCAGGCAGGTCGTAAAAGGGGGGAAAACTCATTTAACAACTGTCTCACTTTAGCATAAAAAAACCTGGGTCATAAATCGAGGACCACTTGTATAAGAAGTTAAAAATTATCGTGTTTTCCTCAGGAGCCATTTGGTTTGTTGAACAAGCCCAAGAGCCCAAAATGACAAATGAAGCGAAGGCATAAAGCACGGATTCTCATTTGCAAAGCTTCGGCTGTCATATATGCTGAAACAAAATTAAACAAATGGAATTCTGGCTTAGCTGTCAAAATCGGAACCCAGCCAATCTGTCCCAACTGAAACAAACATTTCTCTGAAACTCTCTAAGCCGTTGAAAGCCGGTGCAAAAGGAATCAGACAGTGATTGAACCTGGGCAAAGCCAGGAAGGAGGAAATTATTATAAAATGTACCTGCCCTGAAACACTTTCTCTATTTTTTTTTTCACTTACCCAAACCCTGTAAACTATTAAGAATAGATAAAAAGGACAAAAAGGATTTTTAGGGAAGGGCACCAGAGAACAGTGGATGTCACAAAGCAGTTTAACAACACATATTCCCTCAAATCTACTGCAGTGAAGCAAATCCACCAGACATTAAAGTGATTAATTTTAACTGGACTGCATTCCTAGGAAGGTAGTCTGATGCATTTGGACTGGGGAAGAGCAATGATCAAAATCCTACCAAGCCACAAACGTCACTCTGCAACTCTCTCATTCTCTCTCTCTCTCCAAATTACCTTTGAGTTATTGCGGGGAGGAAATTCCACCATGGAAAGGGGAAAGATTTCACTTCAATGCCTAACTTGTAGAGCCCCTTGGAAGGGGAGGGTAAATAAACTATGAACAATGCTGCTGCAAATCGCACTCACTGAGTCAGCAAGGAAAAGCTCTCATTATATCCAAAGCACATCCTGCTTCATGTACATAAACAAAATGTGTCAAAAAGGCATCACGATTGATGGAATCATATCTGGGTAATGGATATTACAGGGAGGTCCCTTTTCACAATTCAGATTTATTTTCACTTGATGAGCTGGTGGACAGACCCAAGAGCTTCATACAAAACTTTACACAGTGAAAAAGGAAGACAAATGAAAATGCAAAGAAGGGGGGGGGGAACCTGTGGTTAAAGAGCTACCATTTTATTAGATTTAAATTAGAATACAGTATAATTCTTTACTGGCCAAGTGTGATTGGACACACAAGGTCTTGGTGCAAATGTTCTCAGTGTACATAAAAGAAAAGATACATTTGTCAAGAGTCAAGAATCATCACATATAACACTTAATGATAGTCATAGGGTACAATAAGCCATCAAATCATACTAGGAAAAAGTCAATAAAAATTGTAAGGATTCAAGCGACAAAGTTACAGTCATATGAGCTCTCTTGGCCAAAAACTCTGTCCTAGTCATTCCCTCACAGACTTTTAACCCTATGTAAATTTCTGTTACTTCATAATGCCTTAGTAAGTTCACACTTGGAATATTGCACCCAGTTTTACTCACCATCATAAACAAAATACGGAGAGCCTCTAGAAATACAGAGAAGAGCAACAAAGATGATTAGGGGACTGGAGGCTAAAACATATGATGAACAGTTGCAGGAACTGGATATGTCTAGTTTAATGGAAAGAAGGACTGGGATAACATGATCACAGTCTTCCAATATGTGAGGGGCTACCACAAAGAAGAGAGAGTCAAGCTATTTTCCAAAGCACCTGAAAGCAGAACCAGAAGCAATGGATGGAAACTAATCAAGGAGAGAACTAATAAAGAACCTGGAATGAAGAAAAAACTTTCTGGCAGTGAGAACAATTACACTCTTCAAAATACTCATTGTCTTTAGGTTCTTCAATGAAAGGCATAGAACATCCTCTAGTGGTCCTCATTTGAAAAGCAACCTTACATGTTTTGCTTTTCAAAAGTCTAACCAATAGATGAGAGATGTGTAAACCAAGTTACCAGCTTTCCCCTATGCCTGTCATCAAAATAGGTTAGGATGTGACAAAATTGGAACTGAGCAAATGGCAATTTTATGTATATTTATAATGTATTTGACTTACTGGGAAATACATGAACATCAACCTTTGGAAACCCTTGCTATAAATTCCAGCAGGTTTCAGGTGGTAACAAGGTGGTACCTGTCGTGCCAATCAGTCCCACTATCCCAGTTCCCAACTCTCCTGCACTGGATTCAAGAGTCTATTGAGGAATTCTAGGTGTCTTTGATAAAATGCAACCATTGGAAAATCTGATCAAGAAACTCTATGTCAGTGTTTTTCAACCAAAGATAGATGGACTTCAACTCCCAGAATTCTCCAGCCAGATATTTGCCTGAACAAGTTTATTCATAGAACAGATAATTGAAGTAGTGCAGATGTTCTAACAAGCTAACCTGAAGCAGGCTGACATACAATCATTATTAAGACATGGTGGCACGAGAAGAAATTGGTAGTGTAGCGGAAGCTTGGAACCAACTCCCAGTGGAGGTAGTGGGACAGTCATCAGTAGCTGAGTTTAAACATGCTTGGGATAAACATTGTCTGACAAAAATTAAAAATAAAATTTAAATAAAATATAAAAATAATTAAAAATAAGAAAAAGAAAGAAAGAAAGAGGGAAGGAAGGAAGGAAGGAGGAAGAAAGGGAAGGAGGGGGGGAGAGAGAGAAAAGAAAGAAAGAAAGAAAGAAAGAAAGAAAGAAAGAAAGAAAGAAAGAAAGAAAGAAAGAGGAAGGAAGGAAGGAAGGAAGGAAGGAAGGAAGGAAGGAAGGAAGGAAGGAAGGAAGGAAGGAAGGAAAGAGAAAGAAATCAAAGGGTAAGCTAAGTCTTTTTCTGCCCTCAGTTTTCGGTTTCTATGAGACTTTATCCAGGTTACGATCAGCAGTGCAAATTCAAGCTGCACCCAATGTGAACAGAAAGGGTCTCACTGCATGGAGAAGAGTGAAGGCCTTGTTTCGCTTGACCAAGGTTGCCTTCCCTCCTTGCATAAACACACTTCTTTTCCCATGCACTCAATTCAAATCTTTACCTCACCCTAATAACATCTTATATGTTGCCATACACTTGCCCTGTTCCAACTTGCAGTCGTGAACATAAATTTCAGTGCCGCAGTCAGCACATCCTGTTCCAGTTGAACACCGAATGGCAACTGCCAAAACTAAAAACTATCTCAGGCTCCCATGGATGTATTTCATCCCCTTCAGAGGGAATGTATTGAGTCTTTCTAATGGCGATTCTGAACGGTCTTTTTAATGCTCCATACTTAAACAGCTCCCAAATCCCCTGCTACAACTAGATTCTTGGCACCACATGAACTCCTTAAACTTTCCATATAATCTTCCTTTAAATAATAGCTTTCTACGGTCACTACAGTTACAATGACTGCCCAGGGATCAGTTTTGTCCTACTTGGGATCTGTTGGACATAGATAGCCAGATGCTATTCTATGTGGGGTTCAAATCCCCTACCATGGATTAAATTCATGGATATCAGTTCTTTAGATGACTAGAGTTTTAGAAGTGTCCAGGGGTCACACTCAACAGGAGCACAACTGGATATATAGAATCTGTTTATCGGAAGGGTATATACAGCTCATCTTCACTTTAGCTGTCTGAGCAGACCAATGCAGAGGTTACATTATGTCATGTCCCCATGTATGGATTTAGTCACACAATACCCTCTAGATCAGCAGCCCCAAACCTTTGGGGCTCGAAAAACCTATTCCATAGAGGGCAATTTTTCCAAGGATTGGCAAGGCATGGTTTTGCACTCTGCCTGAATCCTGCATTTGTGTCTCTGCGTGCCTGAGGATGGAAAGGGGCTGGGGCTGGGTCTTCCTCTGACTGTTCAGTTGGCCTCTGCCCTTCCCCAGCCTCCTCCACAACCTCCGGAGCCACACTTCCACTCCCTGTCGGCTGTTCCTCCTCTCCCTCAGAGTCAGTCTCCACCAGGGGCATGACACACAGCCTCTAAATCACAACAATAACAACAATAGACTAATAGAATAAAGTACCTGTGACCTCGGATGTCAGATTGGTCACAGACTCCACCCAGCGCGATGCGGTGGAACTCTCGACCCAAAGTCTTTGCTACGGATCGCCCCACACTTGTCTTCCCAACTCCAGGGGGTCCCACGAAGCAAAGGATGGGCCCCTTTAAATTGTTCTTTAGTTGCCTGACTGCCAAGTATTCCAACACTCTCTTCTTCAGCTTCTCCATGGCATAGTGGTCATTGTCCAGAAGAATCCTGGCAGCACGGATATCCAGGCAATCTGTTAATCCAAACATAAAACCTTTTTACACCCTTAAGCTAAGATAGTTCTTCCGGCAACAAGAAGAGTATCATTGCAGGTAGCAATTATCGACTTACAACAGTTTGTTTAGGGACTGCTCAAAGTTACGACGGCACTGGAAAAAAGTAACTTAAGACTCTATTTCACATGACTCCCATGGTCACGTGATAGAAATTCAGATGCTTCGCAACTGGTGTGTATTTATAACAGTTGCAGTGCCCCCGGGGGTCACGTGATCCCCTTTGGTGACCCTTTGACAAGCAAAGTCAATGGGGAAGGTCATAAAATGGAGCAAAACATGCTTAACAATCTCGCAAATATGGGGCTGAATTGTGGGTTGTAAGTCAAGGACTACCTCTATTTAAATAGTGGGTGCTTCTACGATCTTTGGCAGGAAATACTTTAAGAGCTGACCAGCTGCTATGATGATGTAATGATGTAATAATACGATGATGTAATGCTAGGAAGGAGTCAGCAAGGTTTTGGGGCTGATATCACTTTAAGAGCCTGTAATAAGAAGAGGCCCTGTTGGGGGCACATCTCTCTCTCCATGTGTGCTTCCATGCTATAATTGCTTCTTGCTTGAGGTCTGACTAAAGAACATGTGTATATTCTTTGCAGATAAAACCACTATTTAAATACAAACCTGTTTGTTGTATTTGCTCCTCGGTTGTCTCACATAGTTAAAAACTGTGTGCACTCTGACAATCTTTTTTTTTAAATGAGATTCTCATTCGAAGGAAATATCCACTGACCTTTAGTACTCTTGCTCCAAGGTAATTCCACCATCAGTTCCAAATAATTCCGGGTTAAGGCATATTCTGGCATGGACTGAGGCATCTTTTTTAACCTAGAAAAATAGACAAACCTGTTAACTGAAGAACTGAAATCCAAATCTACAGAAAAAACTGTAAAGAAATGAAAGTAGATTATTGGAATATTTGATGACACTAATATGACACTGTATTAGCTTGCATAAACACAGGCAGTCCTCGCTTTATAACCACAATGGACTCCAAAATTCCTGTGGTTGAGCGAGACATTTGTCAAGGGAGTTGTGCCCCATTTTTATTATCTTTTTTGCCACGGTTGTTAAGAAAATAACTGCAGTTGATAAGTTAGTAACCCCTTGTGAAGTGAAGCTGGATGGTTGCTCGTCGGAAGGTCGCAAAAGGGAATCACGTGACCTTGAGACAAAGCAGGTTTGTACTGGTTGCCAAATCTAAATTTTGATCACATGATCATGGGACTGCTACTAAGGTGGTCAGTGTGACAAATGGCCGTAAGTCATTTTTCAGTGCCATTGTAACTTCAAACAGTCACTAAGTGAACCTTTGTAAGTTGAGGACTACCTATATAAGGTTAGCATTCAGTTCGTCTTAATGTTCAGAATGTTTGCCAAAGCTTACAATCCGGGGGCAATTAATGCTGCCAAAGAGGCACCGGTCTTTAATGTATCCGAAAAGGGATCTCTTCTGTACGTAAAATAAATCAGAAACATTTCTAATTCTCAATATAGCAATAGCAACAGCACTTAAGATTTATATACCGCTTCTCAGTGCTTTACTGCCCTCTCTAAGCAGTTTGTACAGAGCCAGCACATTGCCCCCAACAGTCCTCATTTTACCAACCCCAGAAGGATGGAAGGCTGAGTCAACCTTGAGCCAGTCAGCATCGAACTGCTGGAGTGAGCAGTGTGTTAACCTGCAGTACTACATTCTAACCACCATGGCTCTTATCCAGTTCTTCTACTTACAAAATCCTATTTAGTGTATGTGAAACATAAAAACCACATCTCAAGAGCAGCGTTATGCAACTAAGACTCTCATCCCAAGCATGCTTATTTGGAAATAAGATTTACCAAATTTAATGGGAGTGTCTTCTCAGAACAGCTGGCCTTTGATGCCTCTTTATTTTTTATTAATCCGAATTATACACCACCCACCCTTTAGGTATTCAGAATTACAGCGACTCTTTTAAACGTGCACAAAATACAGGCAATCTTTACCAAAACCAAAGGCAAGAAATACCCCTGCATTAGAAATGTATGCTCTTGCCATTGATCAATAGCACATGCTTCATAATAGAAGGGGATCTGCAAGAAAAGTAATGGAAAACTCACTGGACCTTTTAACTTCCTTGATACAGACTTTGAGAGCTTGCTCGGGCATGCGAGAGGCTCGGATTTTTTTCTCAAGAATAATAATATCATCGTAATCTTCGTCCTCCTCATCTTCCATAGCACCTGGAATGTGGCTAATCCGTCGCATAGGACGTATTGCTACGATCTAGGAAATTGAAAGGTGGGAAGAGTACAATCAATCAATCAATCAATCAAAATAGAGCTGGAAGGGACCTTGGAGATCTTCTAATCCAAGCAGGAGACCCTATATCCTTTCAGAGAAGTTGCTGTCCTGTGTCTCTTCTTAAAAACCTCCAGTGATGAAACACCCACAACTTCTGAAGGCAAGCTATTCCACTGATTAATTGTCCTCACTGTTAGGAAGTTTCTCCTTAATTCCAGGTTGTTTCTCTCCTGGATTAGTTTTCATCCAATATTTCTTGTTGTGCTTTCTGGTGCTTTGGAAAATAAGTTGTCCCCCTCTTCTTTGTTATGCTATAATGTCACCCCTAATCCCTCTTCTCTTTACACTACCCATATCCAATTCCTGCAACCATCCTTCATATGTTTTAGTATCCAGGCTCTTCATCATCTCAGTTGCTGTTCTCTGCATTTTTCCCAACTCTTGACATCTTTTGACCAAAACTGGATGCAGTATTCCAGATGTGGTCTGTAACTAGGATCAAAGGCTCCCACAATCTCTAAAAGATTGCTGTAGAATGTGAAATACAGGAATATTAAACCCCATATCCCATATTAAAAGTGGGAAACCTGTTCCTATATCAAGTCAGACCATAATCCACCCAGTCATGTCTCTGTTACCTGTTTGCAGTTCTCCCATTTCAATCAGACTTGCCTGGCCTTATCTGGAGATGAGAAGGCTGAACTGAATTCACAAGGACAATATATATTTTACTGCTGAGTTACAGCCCCAATTTAGTTCGCCTCCTTATTGCTTTTCGCTATTGCTAAATCAGTCCTGTTGCTAATGCTTATCCTATGCCAAATAAATTACACCCACACAGGAATATTCACACATTTTGAAGTAAATCATTTTGTTACTAAAGTACCTGTTTGTCATCGTCCTGCTTGCGTTTTCTGGTCTTCTGCAGGAGCTTCAAACCTTCAATCTGTCTAACGAGCAAGGGGATGGTCATTTTGAATCGTTCTTCTAAACCCACAGCATCCAGGATCTAAGAGAAAAAAATACAAAAACATTATTAAGTGTGCGTTCCTTGCCTTCTCCCTGGATTCTTAGAACACCCCAGATTCCACCACAGAATGTGCTTGCCTGATTTGAAATGGATCAGAGAAAATTAAAGCAACCTAAGATATTGGAATCCATCTCGTTTGAGCTTCTACTCCATTATTCATGAGGGAGGAAAAGAGCAGGTGGGACGTATCCTGTCTCAGAGATTTGTTGAATGAAGGATCTCTCCTGCCTGCTGACTTTGTAATATTACATAATGTGACCAATTATGTCTGCTATTTGCATTGGCTGGGCGACCATGAAAAATAACAAATAAATAACAATACTATTCCCCCTTAGGAATGTTAGAAAACACTGAACAGTCCTGGATAGCAGGGGAACGGTTTGTTTCCAAGTATGGAACTGGAGAAAAAAAATGCAGGGTTTGGGAAAGGATACTGGTGGAATTCAGACAGGCACAATAAATCAAATGTGAGCAGCTGTCTGATATGGCCCATCTTCCTCTGTTCCTATTTTTCCTCAATCTGGTGCCATGGAGATGTGCTGAAGAACAGCTTCCATCATTGTGGAAGACCCCAGATTCCAAAAAGGCAGGAAAGCATTTTTTCCAGGTCCTTGGAATTCAACCCCCCAGCCCCCAAGATGCCTTCCTGAAGGGTGGCCAAGGGGGCCTTAGAATCCTTAATCGTTTGCTCGACATTCTGGAATAGAATGTTTCTCCACCTTGCAACTCAACTGTAGACCTCAACTCCCAGAATTCCCCAGTTAGCATGAAGTTGCCATGGTTGAGAAACAGTGATATAGACAAATGCCAGTTGAGTTTCCTTTTAGACAAACAAAAACTGCTGACATCAGGGAAAGTGTGCTGTGGTTAACACCACCAGTGTTTACAGGGTTTGGGTGACGAAGATACCATGATCTAAGTGCTAGATCTAAGTGCTATGTAACTACATAGCCAAAAAGGCATTAAGAGTTGTTAACCCAATCCTGCGTAGCTTTTCTCTGGTAATATCACACTACTAACTAGAGCATACAAAACATTTGCTAGACCAATACTTGAATACAGCTCATCAGTCTGGAACCCACATTATGTATCTGATATTGACACAGTAGAGAAAGTCCAGAAATATTTCACAAGAAGAGTTCTCCACTGCTGTAATTGTTGCAGAATACCTTATGCCACCAGACTTGAAATTCTAGACCTAGAAAACCTAGAACTACGCCGCCTTTGATCCGATCTAAGTATAGTATATAAAATCATATTTTGCAATGTCCTACCTGTCAATGAATACTTCAGCTTCAATCACAATACAAGAGCACACAATAGATACAAAACTCAAGGTTAACTGCACCAAATTCGATTGCAGGAAATACGACTTCAGCAACAGAGTGATCAATGTCTGGAATACTCTACCTGACTCTGTGGTTTCTTCCCCAACCCCCAAAAACTTTAACCTTAGACTCTCTACTATTGATCTCACCCTTTTCCTAAGAGGTCTGTAGGGTGTGTATATAAGCACACCAATGTGCCTACTGTCCCTGTCCAATTGTTTCTTTTTATTTTTCTTATATGTATCCATTTCATGTAATCATAACTATGTTTATACGTATACCTATTATCTTATAAGTGATTGACAAATCAATCAATCAATCAATAATAGAAGGGAAGCACACTGTCAGTACAGAACTTAGTATATGATGCCATCCGAAACTTATAAAGTGAAAATCATGACCAGAGATATAGCTTGCAGCAAAATAAACAATGAGATCCATCAGCTGCTGGTATATTTATTGTCATGTGTTTCATGGGTGAAGGACTATTATACCAATGCTTGGGTGACACATTGGTTAATCTTTTAAAGGAATTGACAAGAAGCCTGTTTTTTTTTTGGTTTGTTTCAACTTGGCAGTTTTTTGGTGGATATAAACATTCAAAATTAAAATGGCCTTTTCCTCTATGAAGCCAGAAAGGAAGCAGCACTTGATACCTGAAGCTTCTCCTGGTTGCTGGTACGGATAATCGAGGTGACAATATCTGGTAGAGCTTCTCTGGGTAGGTTGTCCAACAAGCGTCTCAGTTTTGCCACTGCTGGGATGGACATATCCAACATCTCCACCAGCTTGGTTAAAGATGGGAAGGGGAGGAGGGGAGAAATACATAGCAATATTTTAATACTGGTATTCATTCGTATCACTGATATCAGAAAACACTGAGCTCTATTCAGTTGCCCAGATTCCATCCCAATGCAAGGAATTACAGTGTCATTAAGAGGGAAAAAATCATTTGTATTATTCAGCAGGATAAACCAATACTATTGGATAGGACAAAAAAAAAAAAAAAAACCCATCCATNNNAAAAAAAAAAAAAAAAAGGACCCATCCATTTCTTATATTTCAGCTGTGCCAGGGTCATTTTTTTGGAGTTATTTGCCCAACCAACAGAAGAATGTGACTCAAAATCTGAAGGATGCTTTTTCTATACCATTTAAGCACTTTTCAGACACAACTATCTTCAGGATTCTACATCGGTGAAACTTCTTCCTGGGGGCAAGCAGCAGCTGTTTTAAGAGTGACGACAGAAATCTCATCCTCAAACGATTTTATCCGAAAAATAAAAGACATAAACTTTTTGTGCTCTTGGTCAGAGAAGCAAGCATTTGAATGCTCCAGCTGCCAGAACTGAAGAAGCTTCTTGGATAAGAAGCAAAATGTCTTCAAGGGATAAACAAATTCAGTTGCCTTTTTTAAAAAGCACTTTTGGGACATTTGTACTGGATCCAATCTCTCTGGCATGGCCTGACCTCTTTTTTTGCAGCTTGGATGAAAATGTGCTCTTCTTATCTACGAGAACATGTCCTCCTGATCCCAAACGCCTGAGAATATTTCAACAGGGAAAGTAAACAATTAACGTTGCATCAGCAACAAAGCGTGCACTTTGCCTCAATTCCTTTATACCCAGTGATTGTTGTAATTTCCTCAACAGATCATTCAGATATTTAGCATCATTCCAAGGCACCTAACCTGCACTGCATATTTATAGAATTGCTCTGGCAGCTCTCCCAGCTCCTCCTCGGACTTGTTGGTAAATTGTTCCAGCCGATCCAACTGTTCAACATCGGCAACGGGATAAGGTTTCTCCTTCACCAGCTGCAAAATCTGGAACCTGCAGAGGCCTGTTAACAGCAGCGTATAATGGGGCTTCGGCCAGTTGCTACCAACCACCTGAATTGCCAGTGCAGCTGTGCCAATCCTGAAAGGGCCAAGAAAAAGCAAGAGTTATTTGCCATGCCACAAGAGGAATACACTTGAACACTTCATTACCTATGGAACTGTTTTGGAAGATGTTGCCCCTAGCAAAGGGGCTAACTTTTATAGGCAATCTTCAACTTAGGACTACAAATTGAGCCCAAAACTTCTGTTGCTATGCAAGACAGCGAAGTGAATTTTCTCCCATTTCAAGACCTTTCTTCCCACCGTTGTTAAGTGAATCACTGCAGTTTTTAAGTTAGTAATTTGGTTGTTAAGTGAATCTGGTTTCACCATTGACTTGTCTTGTCATAAAAGGGGATTGCAACAGTCATAAATATAAGTTAACTGCCAAGAGTTTGAATTTTGATCACGTGGACCACGGGGATGCTCCAACAGTCCTTAGGTGGGGAAAACGGTCATAAGTCATTTTTTCCAGTGTTATTGTAACTTCAAAAGGTCACTAAATGAACGGTTGTAAGTTGAGGACTACCTGTCACCACAGAGCTCTTTTAGAAGGTGTTGTCCATGATAAAGGGGTTATTATCATGTTAGCAATGTTAGTCCTAGCCACAGGAAAGACTTAAAGATACTTTGGAAAACTTTCCTGTTTTAGACAGGCATTTTCCTTTGAGATGTCTGTGATTGAACATGGAATATTTTGCATAGGGAACCCTTTCAATCTTTTTGGCAGGATGAAACATTTGACCATTTATAGACCCAAATAAATTCAAGCACTAAAAAAGCAATACACACTTTTGTTCATCGCATTTCTGCAGTGACTTTTTTTTGCTGAAAAAGAAAGCTGCTTTTTAACTTGACCAATCACTTTCTTTCTCTATGGCAACTTTAGTTGTATGGAGTGTTTTCCTTAAAACTATGTCCCTCCTTGAGGACTTGACCTACATAAATGCCCATAATCTTCTCAAGCTACTTTCAAGAACAGAACAGAACACTCTCCGGGACTGGTAGGTGTTCTCACACCCTTTCATTTTAATCCGTTTCCAAAGCAGTTTCTAAAACTTGCAAACACTTTTAAACACCTGTTTCTATAAACTCCACATGTTCCTGCCATCGAAACAGAAAGTAAACTTCTCATCCTAACTGGGCTCCACTCCTCAAGCACCATGAAACTAGATTGTCAGGCAAATTCATGACATATTTATTACATTTCCACAGTTGCCCAGAGACACCTTAATAGAGAAGATGGGCAGTATAAAAATTTAATAACTAAAAAAAATCTCACATACACGACTGTTGCTGCTGATACACAAAGACCAACCAATTTCGTTGTATACATGTGTACAATGACCATAAAGACTATTATTACAGATGAACAGAGTTGGAAGGCACCTTGTAGGTCATCTAGTCCAACCTCCCCCCCACCGCACAAGCAGGAGACTCTACACCTTTTCTGACAAATGGCAGTCCAATTTCTTCTTGAAAGCCTCAAGTGATGAAGCTCCCACAACTTCCAAAGGTAAGCTGTTCCTATGATGATGACGATTATGATTATTACTGCAACCTTGAACCCCTTTTGCGGGCCAATAGAAAAATGGATAATCCAAAATCTATACCAGGATATGGACAGCTATGAAATTGGATTAAACCAGCAATAAAGCTCAATGTTTCAACTCTGATAAGGTAATAATTAGCTCCAATTAGTCAAGGGGCAAAGAGAATCCTTAGCCAGAAAGAAGAGAGGGGGGGGCTGCAGTCGCCATGGCAACAGTGAACCTAGGTGTGATGGGCGGCCCGACGAAGAGGGAGGGTAGCACCGTGGCAGCAGGCCGGACGGTGACCATGGCAACACAAGGGAAGGTCTCGGGATGAAGACAGGTGGCGTGAGGAACGGACCGAGGGGGCGTGGCCTTCCTTCACGACCGCCATGTTGGGAAGGGCAACCGGGGGAGCTGGAGGTTGGGGGGGGGCGCCTGTTGCCATAGAGACCACGGCGGGCAAGGCCGGATGCCGGACCTGTGGAGCGACGGGAGGGCGTCGAGGTCGCTGAGCGGGTCCTTGGTGTCAGGAATGACGCCGAGGATGGTGCTCTTGAGCGACGTGCCCTTCAGCAGACGGCTCCGCACCAGCTGCATGTTCCGCGGGGAGTCCACGCTGGCGCGCATGGTGGAGCCCGGCAGCAGCACGGCTTCGGGAGTCAGCAGCAGCGGCAGGCGGGTCGGGATTTGGATGGCGCTGCCTGAGGACGACGCCATGGCCGGAGGCTTCGGATTCGTCTCTTCTGTCTCTCGCGCAAGCAAGGCTCACCGCGTCGCGTCCGCGTTTACAGGCCGCGCTACGGCGAGCGGCGAGGGGCAAACGACGCGAGCCGCGCGTGCGTGCGGTTCGCGGCTGCCCCCTCTGGCCGTGGCTGGCATTGCGCCTGCCTCTGAAGCCCGGAGAATAGAGTAGAATAGAGCTGGAAGGGACTTTGGAGGTCTTCTAGTCCAGCCCCCGGCTCAAGTCCCCGGAGGAGAACAAACATTGCATGAAAACTAACAGCAACAAAAAACACAGAACAGTATCAGTTCAAGTGTGCATTTTAACGGCGTTTCTTGACACCTTGGTTAAGTGAATCCCTGCCAAAAATTCGTAACGTGGTCTGAATCTGGATTCCCCATTGACTTTGCTTGCCAGATGGCTGCCAAAGGGGGAAATCACAGGACCCCAGGGGACAAGGCGACCATCATAAATAGGAATCACTTGCCAAGCATCCAAATGTAAAATCATGTCACCATGGGGAGGCCACAACAGTGATAAGTATGGAAAATGGTCCTAACTCACTTTTTTCAGGGCCGTTGTAACTTTGAACAGTCACTAAATGAACTGTTATAAGTCGAGGGGTTATCTGTATTTGCCTGAGAGCTGGGGAGGGAGAAAGGAATCAGGCAAGTTAAAAAAAAAACCTTAAAAACATGATTTGCACAATTAATTACACAACCATAGGGATGTTTCAGTACAGTATCTATGGAGATTCTCTGTCTTCCAGGTAATAGTTGTTCCAAAGATGTTTTTTTCAAGAGAAAAGTGGACTTTCTGTTTTTTTTCTTTTGAAGATGATTCACTTCTCATTCAAGAAGCTTCTTCCGTTCAAACCTAACCCAGAACTGAAGAAGTGAGTTGAAGAAGAAGTGAAAAGTGAAATCTTTTCAAGGAAAGCAACCAAGTCTATGGAGATTCTCCATCATTCATAGTTGTCCCAAAGATGCTTTTTCAAGAGCAACTGGACTTTCTGGTTTTTCTTTGAAGATTTTCACTTCTTATCCAAGAAGCTTCTTCAGCTCTGACTGGATGGTGGGGAAGCTTCTTGGATGAGAAGCAAAATGTCTTCAAAGAAAAAAAAAATTAGAAAGTCCAGTTGCCTCTTGAAAAAGTGCCTTGGGGACTTGAAACTTTGAACCAGAGATGGTATTCAGCCAGTTCTGACAGGTTCTGGAGAACCGGAAGCAAAAATTTTGAGGAGTTCAGAGAACTGGCAAATCCCACTTCTGACTGGTCCCTCCGACCCCATCTATTCTCTGCCTCCCAGCTGACTGGCTGGGTCTTCTTTGCTTGCCCTACACAGGAGAACAGAGCTGGAAAGCAGGTTAGTGAGACGGGGAGGGAATGGGATTTTGCAGTAATCTTCCCCGGAAGTGGGGTGGAAATGGAGATGTTGCAGTATCCTTCCCCTACCACACCCAACAAACCACACCATGCCCTCCAAGCCACGCCCGCAGAACCGGTAGTAAAAGAAATTGAATACCACCACTGCTTTGAACGCTTGCTGAATAAATTGTCTTAAGTCAAGGACTTCCTGTACATTTTTAAGCCTTCAAGACAAGGAAATGCAGAGTTGCGAAGAGCAGTTCAAAAGTTGACAATTTATATGAAGTTTGGACTTTCAAATTACAGAATTAAAGAGAGACAACTGCTGTGGTCAAGGAAGAAACCAATTATTTATCTCGGAAAAATTATAGATACGGTGAAACAATTCCAGACTCTTTCCTCTTGCTATATCATCTTATGACCACAAGGTGTCAGGGCATGACACATTATTTGATTTCCCAAGCTTTAATAAATGGGATTTTTAAAAAAAGACCTATCCCCCCCCCCCCATTAAATAAATCCTTTAAATGCTTTATTGGGACCCACTGAAATCAGCTGGAGTTAACCTGGTTTCATTATGTATATGTATTAGCTCAAAAAAATAAAAGATTAAATCACGCACTCTCTCTTCTCTCTCTCTCTCTCTCTCTCTCACACACACACACACACACACACATGTTTAAACTTAACAAACTTAACAATGGAGAGCTTTGCTCAAGGAAAAAAATACAAATATCTTTTTTCTACCTGGAAACTGCTTCTGGACTTTGTGCTTGAGATACACACACAAAAAATGAAACTTTACAAAGATAGGATGTTACGGAAATGGCTTCTTTATATTACTATGTAAAACTAAAACTTTTGGTTTGATGTTGTGACCCTATTCTACTGCACCAAAGGGAGTCAGAAGTCAATGCCTTTTCTTTCTTTTTTTCCCCTTTCCCCCCACACTTTTCCCTTCGCCCTTCCCTTCCCTATTTCTCCTTTTGGCTTTTGTAATTTTTTTCTGTATGTTATATCATAAATTTTTAAAAATTGTTATGAACTCACATAACAAACAGAGAGCTTGATTGGGTAAAAATGTGAACTACACATGCTTTCAAAGGAAAGTGAAAATAATATAATGGGTGCTCCAGGTGGAGTATGTGTTTGTGTGTGTGTAGACAGACAGACAGACAGACAGACAGACAGATAGACAGGCAGACAGACAGATGATAGGGATAGATAGATAGATAGATAGATAGATAGATAGATAGATAGATAGATAGATAGATAGATAGGTAGATAACATGACTTTTCTAGGCATCTCACAAAGCCATTATGTGAATGACACCTTCCTTGTTCCCTAAATTCATTTGCATTTTGTACTTCTAGTGCAATCTCTGTGAACAATTAAATGCATCAATTAAGGTTAAAGAAACAACAAATTGTGCCTTCTATAAAAGAACTCCTAGGATTGAGTTATTTTCACTCCTTCATAGAAAGCAATAACTAATTATTGAAAGACAGTGGCTGCGTGTCATCTCATCACCAGCCTGATCATTTGCTGGCTTCATGTATTGTGCCACGCTACGGTTTATTCAACCATAGTTGATTGCATCAATCATCATTAGCAGAGTTCCTAAAACTCCATAAGCCATGTTTTATTGTTCGTGGTATGTTTGGACATTTTTAAAAAACAGAAAGAAGCAATCCACCCTGTAGTTTAACTAATTCTGTAAAGCCAGCTTTAGAAAAGGACTAGGAGTGAAGCAATGCACTTTACCCATGTGACTTTTCCAAAAACATTAGCCTTGGGACTGGTCAGCCATTAGGGCCATTCCTTCCCAATCATCAGTCTCTTTTTTCCTAATGGCCACAGGCCTGGGAATTTTTCCAATCTATGCACCTAGAACTGCCCAGACTGAAAATGACTCAACCAGTGACTTCAAGGAGCAGAAGATTATCATGTTTTATTTTAAGAACCAGTCTCTATATTTCTCTTAAATGACCACGGATTAATTGTCCACCAATAGCATTTCTGGTTCCCTTCTCACTTACTTGCGACTCTCAACAATGCTTTGGAATCATGAATATTCCAGTTCCACAAATATATCTCCCAGGAGGGCATCTTCTTTTTTTTTTTTTTTTTTGTTATTGTTAAATTCNTTTTTTTTTTTTTTTTTGCGGTTATACAATGTACTCTTTGGTTCTGACTCTACAAAAACCCGACGTCAATAATTAGAAAGGTTTCCAATTAGAATTAATAGAATGGGGTCATTAAAAAAACAGACAGCAAAAATAAAGCACTTAACTTTCTCACTGATAATTTGATCTGAAACGCATTAATCAGCCATGAAGCTGGAGTGCTATGATGAACTGCCTTTCTGGGTAGAACTTAAAAGTTGCTCAACCGAGGCTGTTCAAAATATGTGCACAGTAATGCAGAAGTTCACCGAGAAAACCTGTTCCTTAGGGGTGAGATAGGTACCCTTTAAAAGATGTGTTCTGACAACCATCAGATAGGAATGACGATTAAGATTATTGTAACTAACAGAGAATTGATATTCTAAACTGTCTCAACTGCTTTGATAATTTCATGAAATGGGTAAATCAGAGCAGGAACTCAACTTTGTTAAGAAGGCTAAAGTTACTTCAACTGAGATTGACTATCATAACAAAACCTTGCCAGTCTGATTGTGCTCTACCTTTTCCTCCTCCTTAAGGTTCAATAAATTAGGAAAGCATCTGCCTGAGCCATTTTTGCATGTGTATCTTCTGGATTTTTTTAAAATTCATATTTCAGTCCTCTTGTCTAGGTAATAGATCCTGTATACCTTGGACAAGGTCATCTTCTTTACCCTCTATTTTTGCTGATACCTGCAAAGTAACAAGTAGACCAAAGGTCTTCAAACTTGGCAAAGTTAAGACTTATGGACTTCAACTTCCAGAATTCCTGAGCTAACATGACTGGAGAAGGAATTCTGGGAGTTGGAAGTCCACAAGTCTTAAAGCTGTCAAGTTTGAAGACCCCTGAACTAGATGCTGGAAGAGAAAGCTCTATACAGATAGAAGATCCCTGAAGATGTTATCTAGCTTGGTAATAAAATGTCTGCAAGAAAACAAACATCATAGATTTTCAACCAAAGCATTTGCTTTTCTGCCTAATTCGCTGAGATGGCAGGAATTTGGAATGGAAAGGAGAACGTAGGGATGTAAAGAGAGAGGCTGGACATGAATGTTATAGATAAACCAAATAAATATAGACAAAATAAAATCCCTCAGTAGCTTTGTGTGGCCACTTAGCTGCAGTCAAGCTCAGAGAACACTAAGGATCCCACAGGTCATCTCCGTCTCCTCCTCCTCCTCCTCCTCCTCCTCTTCCTCCTCCTCCTCCTCTTCCTTTCCACAGACCCCATCCTCTTGTGTCACTGATGATGTTACCTGCTTGGGTAATGAAACACCTGCAAGAAAACAACCAAACTCAGAGAACACCAAGGACTCAGCAAAAAGCTATTGTGCCCTGTGGCTAACCTTGCACTTCTTAAACAATGCTAGTCTTGTACATTCATCACAAACTGTAGAGTCTCAAGGTTCTACTACAAGATGAAACAAGATCTACCAAGCCTATATTCTTCTCATCCTTCTTGCAATTCACTCGCCAGTCAGAACCTGATTTAAAAAGTTCCACAGAAGTCTGGAGGGAGAGCAGGAAGCGTTCTAGAATGTTCTTTATGAATCCAGAGTGGCAGTTGAGTCAGGCAGTTGCGGAGAGACAGAGGCTGTGCCGGTTTGGAAGATCAGACAAAAAAAAAATACTTTCAGGTGGAACCGAATTGAAGGAGTAGCAACGTGAAGGGAAAGTGGAACATCATATATTCAATATCTGTCAGTCATCTCTTAGGAGAGCATTGGCACATGCAGGAGAGAATTGAGCAGCGCAGTCTGCCTTAACAGAAGGATGAAACCAATCTTATCAAGAGGAAGAGTGAAGTTCTCAAATTTGTAGTGTTAACTCAGGGGTCTGGGAGTATTTGCATGCCTTTCTGCTAAACTTTTATCCTGCTGGCCAATCCGTTACACAAAGTGGCCATACAAAACTCCTGAGAGTTTTTCTTTTGTCTCCAATTTCCGCTTGTGGAAAGAAACTCATTTCAAAAGAGGGCAGATTTGCAAAAAGCAACATTTTGATGTGAGATCGAAGTGGTTTTTTTTAAAAAATATATATAGCATTCATATCCATTCTCCTCTCTGCAGCCTACACTCTTTTCCACTCCAAATTCCTGTCAGTTCAGCAAATTGGACAGAATGGCAAATGCTGTATTTGAAAAATCTATTCTTTCATCACAACCTTAGCTCCAGGTTTAGGATTCTTCTTCTCCATCTCTCAGTGCTCATAATTGTTTTCCATTCTTTTCTCTCTCACGTTTCTGGACCATGTCCAGAAGACAAGGTCCCATCCTTTCATCTCCATAAAATGGTGAGATCTTCCCCCCAGAATGAATGGATCAGTGTGACCCAGAACAATACATTTAACACATTCCAAACTTGAAGCATGTTCTCCATCAAAGGGAATGAGAATTAGTAGCAGCAAATATATTTCCACAGCACAACCAACCAGAGGCAGCACTGACCCACACACAACCCACACACAACCTCTCACCACCAGCAGATTGCCTCCCAATGACTCAGACCTGATGTAATCTTATCACAAGACCCATCACAAGAACCTCACTTGACACACCCACTCCTGAAGCCCTTATAAACAGAAGAACACAGACACTGACACCCTTTAAACTCTGCTGAAGATGTTACCTGGCCTGGTAATGAAACATTCAGAAACCAACCCATAAACTCAAAGACTGAACCTTCACCCACAAATGTATTTTGTTGCCACTAGGTATGCATAGAAAACAGAGGGTATAAACCATGCCTGAGGAAAAGTCCCACCAAACTCTTGGCCTAGTTTTGATGCTTCTACTTCTTTTTACTTTAGAACCTGCCTTTCACTGTATGCTGCACGAGTCAAAAAGAGGGCTGTGAAAATATCTACAGACCCCTCACATCCTGGACATAAATTGTTCCAACTCCTTCCCTCAAAATGATGCGATAGGGCACCGCACACCAGAACAACTAGACGCAAGGACAGTTTTTTCCTGAATGTCATCATTCTGCTAAACAAATATGATTCTTGACGAATGTATCTTTTCTGTTATGTACAGTGAAAGCACATGCATCAAGACAAATTCCTTGTGTGTCCAATCACACTTGACCAATAAAGAATTATTTATTTATTTATTTGTTTCTGTCTGTCTGTCTGTCTGTCTGTCTATCTATCTATCTATCTATCTATCTATCTATCTATCTATCTATCTATCTATCTATCTATCTATCTATCGCTCTAACCTGTTCTTTAGAAGAAGAACACATGCAGAATTGAGGAAGGGAGGAGATGAAAAGAAGGCCACACAGACTAATGGGACAGCCTTGGTTGGGCTTTCATTAAGTTATAAAGGCCCAGAGTCTAGTTGCTTTGGTCTTGAAAAGTAGAGGATGGTTGCCAAACAGACTCAATGATCAATTGATAAATATTTGGGATCTTTCCATTTTTGCTGCTGAAAAAAATGATTTAATGCTTCTGAAATTAACATGGCTTTGCAAAAAAAGATCTATGCAGGTATATTTGCCTTTGACTGGCAGAGATTTCTGTTCATCTTCTGACTCCAAGCATTCCAGCTTTTAATTTTTTTTCTTTTTTACCAAAAGGAAAGTGAAAAGAAATGGTTCTTAACTGCCTTCTCTCTCTCTTTTTTATTAACTGCCTTCTCTCTCTCCTTTTCCCCTTAAAAGAAAAAAAATGGCTACGAACAGCAAACCCTGGTATCTTCAGAATGACGGTATAATAGTGGAACATTATCTGCCTCCCACTGATTTGAACAAAACAAATATTGAAAAGACCTTCTACCAGAAATATTCACAAAGCTTAAAAACCATGATTCCCATCCGCTTAAGAGCAAGGCAAGTTCCGCATTCTCGTACTTAGAATATTGCACCGAATAATATCTCTATGATTGGCACCACGACTTCTGAATGAATCAATCATCTAATTTATGATTATCAGACCTGGTTTTAGTTATTACCATTCACTGAGATGTAGTAGATAGGCAGAGTATTTAAATTAGCCTCATAAATTGATGCACTTCTTTTAAAACATAAGGGGTGATCAACCTGCAAGTAAGGGAATTACAATTCTAAACTGATTTTTATTGGCTCTTGACTAATTTCAAATTGGCTTCCAATTTGGATTTGTAAGAAGGGCAATGTGATGATCCGGGGCATGGCACAAAGGCAACACAGTCAAATAAGCAATAAGAGTCCTTTTATTATCTCCAACTTTGCCCCCAATGTCCAGGTTACCTTCTGGCTGGAGAAAAACTCTCTCAAGAACAAACAGCCTTTGACTGCAGAAAATGAAGTCCAAAACAGGATAAACACAAACTGTAACTTAAAGTCCAAATAAGCCAAACTGAAATAAAACTGAAATAAGCCAAACTGAAGTAATGAGTGTAACAGAGTTTCAGACTTGAAAACACAGCAAAACTCACAGAGTTGGGAAGATGCTAGGAACACAGATAAGCCACAACAATACAAGATAAAGTCACACTTGCTCCCAACTGCCTGCTGCACACAGCTTGCTTTTTTTATACACTGTTTTCTCAGCTGCAGCTAATCAAGGGAATCAGGGCCCTTTCCTCCCCTGTAAGCCATGCAACCCATGTTGTTCTCTTTTTCGTTCCTCCCTGCATGCTCTAGGATGAAGAGGAGATGGGCTTGGTTCTTCCTCTGAATTCCCTCTCCCTTGTTCTATCTCTGTCCTGCTCTGCCCAGCCAGACTTTGCCCTTCCCCAGCCTCCTCCACAGCCAAGGGAGCCACACTCCCGCTCCCTGTCAGCTGTTTGTCTTCCTCTCAGATTCAGACTCTGACAGGGGCATGGCAGGCAATCTGCCTGTTCTTTGGGCACTTATGAGGCAGAAGGGTTAAAAGACCATAAAAAGGCCTATCAAAGTTGGAGAAGGAAGTCTTCCTCACTTTAAAATCCCTACCTTCTGAATGCATCATCTTCACTCTTCACTCATCATGGGCACGAAGTTTTCAGGAGGCTCCCCTTAATAGTAAGAAGATTGCTCACCCCAATTTAAGCCTTTGGCATGCAGCATTTTTTTGGGGCTGCTGAGCACACCTAAGTGATGCACTAGACAGTCACATTCTAAGATGTAGGTGTATCTGTCAAGCACGGGAGAAATCAGGAGATTCAGGCAGTTAAAATGAGTATAGAGATTTATTGCAAGCTTAAGCTCTCTACAAAATTCTGAGCTACTAACGGTCAAAGGAAATGAGCGAGAGATATGGGATTCAAAGTTGGCTGGACTTCTGGGAATGCAGGAATTCGTGATTTATGACACGTTTGACTCCTCCCTCGATCTCAGCCTGGTCATCTCATACAGTATCTTTCCCCTTTTTTGCCATCCAAAATTGCAATTTCTGGGTAACTGGTAAGCTTTTGGTGCTTAAAGTTTTGGAAAAAGAAGCAGGCTAGCATGTTGGTTCAGGGATCTTGGATTGTGCCAACTTGTGGAAAAATACACAGCTGGTTTTGGAATGGGAAAAGCACAGATGAGCCATTCAAGGGGAAACTTAAAAAAAAAAACCCTCAGTCCTGGGAAAGAAAAAAGCATAAGAAAGAACCTCAATAATCCCATTTTGATTTTTGTTTGGTGTGAGATGGGGCAGAGAGAACATGATACAGGCATTCCCCAACGTATGAGCACAATTGAGCCCAATATTTGTTAAGTGAGTTTTGCCCGCTTTTTCAACCTTTCTTGCCACTGTTAAGTGAACCATAGCAATTGTTAAGTTAGTAACCATGTTGTTAAGCGGTTTAACCATTGACAATGCTTGTCAGAAGGTCTCAAAAGGGGATCACATGACCCCCGGGGCATTGCAACCATCATAAATCTGAATCAATTGCCAACCGTCTGAATCGCATGATCACAGGGATGCTGCAATGGTTGTAAGTGTGAAAAATGGTCAAAAGTCACCTTTTTCCCATGCCATTGTGGCTTCAAAACGGCCACTAAATGAATGGTTATAGGTTGAGGAAAATCTGTAATTGTTTCTTTTAAAAAAAACAACAACCTTGTTTGCTCAGCTGTTCCCCATTCCTGAGGCCAGCTTTACATTCTTCACACATTCACAGCCTGATGTTACACTTATTGTAGAAATTAAATGATTGGCAAGCATGGCAGAATTGTTGAGAACTCAAAGCTGGAGTAAATAAAAAAACAACAACCCATGTCTTACCCATTTTCACTGCTGAAAAGACAACCAAAGAGGCTGACTTCTCAGAGACAGCTATTCAATATCCTGTGAAAAGATTAGAGAACTCTTTCTCAAAGGCCATGGCTGCCGGAGATGAAGAAAAGGTCTCACTGATGAACAAGTGTCAATCAAAGCGATGACCAGATGGGCAATAATCCAAGGCACACGGAAGCTTTTGATCCCTGCAATATCTTCCCCCTTCTCCTAGTGGCTAATTCCCCTTTTTTTGCCCAACCTACAGGTCTTCCAAGAACCCAGTGGACAATGCTGGATTTTTCTCGTTTGCTACCTATTCTTGGTTTTCCTCTCTAATGCTCCAAGGATACCGGCACAAAATCAATATATCCATGTTGCCTCCTATCTCTTACTACGACAGTGCCGAACCAAATGCCAAAAGGTATGGCTGTTGGGGATGCGGATATTATTTCTAAAATCTCTCTCAGCCCACCCCAATCTTTCTGGAGTGAAGGAGGTGGCCTGGTTTGCATTTATGGGACTTTGAAGATAACAAACCTAATCTCCTGTTTCCCCAAAAATAAGACTTATCCGGAAAATAAGTCCTGGTGTGATTTTTCAGGATGCTCGTAATATAAGACCTACCCCAAAATAAGCCCCAGTTAAGATAATTAGCCAGTCGAATGCATTTTAGGACCATATTTTCCTCAAAATAAGACCTAATGTGTTTTTGGAACAAAAGTTAATATAAGACCTAGTCTTATTTTTGGGGAAACAGTTGTTTATAAGAAAATAACAAGTCTGTTGGCATCCTGCTATATCTTTCCCAAAAGGAGAAGGACAATAGGGCAGTGGGCCAAAGCAACACTTTGTAATTTCTACATGATTTCGGTTGCATGTGGAAAATTATCATCCTGGTTTAAGTCTTCTTGACAGACATTCTTTGGAGAAGGTGTGCATTAAGAAGAGACTGGACAACCATTTGTCTGAAATAATATTGGGTTTCCTGCCTGAGTAGGGGGTTGGACTAGAAGACCTCCAAAGGTCCCTCCCAACTCTGTTATTCCATTATTCCTTACAAAGTGGAAGACGAGTGAAACAAACAGTGGAGTAAAATACCAACTTTGAGATAAGACATTGGCCAAGCCCTTACTGATACTTATCCAATTCTGGATTTGAATGCCTGTTTAAAATGAGATACCCTGTGAAACTTCTCAATTTTTCATCTGGCCTTTGTAATAATGGACCACAGAGACTTTAACAAGCGTGGGCATGGAAGAAATAGGTAACGTGAGTTGTTTGCTTTTTTTTTTTACAGATTTCGACTCCTTTGGGAAGCTGAGGTTGCCAAAGTCGGACTTGAGAAAGCTTCTTTACACAAAGTGTTTTTTCAATTTCAAAGGACAAGGATTTTCATGGACATAATTGCTAATATTTTTTATACCAGTTTTGGTGTTTTGGGGCCAGTGAGTAACCTGGAAGTACATGTCGAGAGCTGACACCGATAACCTTTCAAAAGATTTGGAAAGAGAATTTGATGGGGTGATTTCTCAAAAAAATTCTCCAGGGGAAAAGAGGACATTTCAAACCCTTGTTGGAGGCAGAAATTTTGATAAATCCACCCCTCAATTAAAAGGCTACCCTGGAGTGGGTTTCTGACGTCTTTCTCTGGGACTGAAAGAATAGGTGGGAAGCCGAATAGCCTGGAATGGGACAACTTGGGATAGCCAACGCACCATGGCCAACTCACTGCAGCCAACTTTATGTAGCCATCTCGCCATGGCCAACTTGCAGGGGGACAACTTGCTGCAGGACAATTCAACAATTCAGTTTAAGTATTTAAAATAAATTTAAAAATCATCTTAATTTTTGTAATTCATATTTCATTTTATCCCTCCTTTGGCATTCTTTCTTTAATGATTCCATTCCACCATTTCTTTGATAGTAGTGTAATTCTTGTCCTGCACTGAATTATCCTATGGTGAGTTGCCCACAATGGGGCAAATTGGCTACAAGTTAGTCATGGCAAGTTAGCCATGGAATTGTGGAGAGTTGGCCATGGAGAGCTGATCATGGCGAGTTGGCCACACTGAGTTGACTGTGCTGTAGACTCCAGTTGCTTTGTCTCTAAGATCAAAGAGACAGAGAGAGGGAGAGAGAGGGGGAGAGAGAGAAAGGAAGAGAGGGGGTGAGGGCGGGAGAGAGAGGGAGGGAAGGAGAGATGGAGAGAGGGGGAGGGATGGAGAGGAATGGAGAGGGAAAGGGAGGGAGAGGGAAAAGGAGGGAGGGGTGGAGAGAGAGAGAGAGAAATCCATTTTACTTTTAAGACACTCATTGCAATTGGCATCTGCTTTGAAAGAAATTTCAAAACAAAATCCTCTTTCATCAAATTGAATGAGAATCAATAGACCAACCACCGGAGCATGTCTCTGCCAACTGCTATTGCATTTATAAATGAATTTTTTAAAAGGGAGAGAAAGAAAGATCTTATTTCAGTGAAACACTCACACCATATACAAAAAGATCCTACTTTTGGTTCTTTGACACAAACTTGACAGAATTATTTTCTTAGGCTAAGAATCACATCAATCTTGGCACTGCCATCATCCTGAGTAATCTAGAACCACAGCTCGAGCTTGTGATTTTTGCAGCAGAACAGTGTTTTTATGATTAAGGGTGATGTCCGTTCTGATGACCCAAACATTGCTAAAAGATGTCTTCTCCCAATTGTGCTTCAAATTGTAGAAAAACACTCAAAAGAAATTGACAAAAAAAAAAAAAAGAGAGAGAATTTAGATTGCAAATAATACTAGGTAGATGATCCAATATTCTGAAGATTATTTTATGCTGGGAGAGTGATGGTTACACCTCTACTGCCTGGGAAACCTGTCAATCATTTTGCACAGATTTTAAACTGATTTTCATCAGGCAATATTGAATAATATCAACTGGTTTAAAAAAATATCAGCTTAACAACACAATTTCCCTCCAAAAAAGATACATGTTTATGTTTTGGCAGACCCTGATCTTCCATAACATCCTCCAGTACACTGACAAAGATTCAAAGGACTTGCTGGAAGGTATTGGCCTCTGCACGGCCCTTTTTTTCATGGAAGTTTCTAAAGTTGTGTTGTGGTCATTGACGTGGGCTATCAACTATCGCACAGCCATCAGGGCAAAGGTTGCTGTGACAACGATCGCTTTTGAGACCTTGCTGACTTGTAAGTCCTTGAAACACGCGTCTTTAAGCAAGGTAAGATTTGGAGATCACATCTTCCTCTGACTTCTTATCAACATTTAATTTGCAAAATGGTACATGGTGGAGATCTTGTGAATTTCTGATTAATGGGTGGAATCAATAGTGATGGCTAATCATGATACAATACAGAATCTTTAGAATTTAATGGAAGGAATAACAGCCGAAGAGGACAATGCAATGGCCTTCATGTCCCTTTTCATAGCTTCCCAACATCTTCTTCAGAGGTAGTATTCAGCAGGTTCTGAGAAATGGTAGCAGAAATTTTGAGCAGTTCAGAGAACCGGCAAATACCACCTCTGACTGGTCCCACCCCCATCTATTCTCCGCCTCCCGAGTCCCAGCTGATTGGCTGGGTCTTCTTTGGTTGCCTTGCACAGGAGAACAGAGCTGGAAAGCAGGTTAGTGGGGTGGGGNGTCTTCTTTGGTTGCCTTGCACAGGAGAACAGAGCTGGAAAGCAGGTTAGTGGGGTGGGGAGGGAATGGGGATTTTGCAGTATCCCCCTGGAGTGGAGTTTTTGCAGTATCCTTCCCCTGGAGTGGGGTGAGAATGGAGATTTTGAAGTATCCTTCTCCTGCCATGCCCACCAAGCCATGCCCACCGAACCGGTTACAAAATTGTTTGAATCCCGCCACTGATCTTCTTGGCTATTGTGCCAGTGATGGTCTATAACAGGGGTCTTCAAACTTGACAGCTTTAAGACTTGAGGACTTCAACTCCCAGAATTCCTCTTCCAGTCATGTTAGCTCAGGAATTCTGGGAATTGAAGTCCATAAGTCTTAAACTTGCCAAGTTTGAAGACCCTGGGTCTAGAAATCCTTCGTTGTGATCCTCCAGGACTCTTACATTCTCATGATATCTCCATTTTGGTATTAAGCTAAGAGCACTTCCCTAAGTAGCCATATATGTTTGAGAATACTGCCAACTCACAGAGAAGGACAAAACCTGCAACTGTATAGTACTTAGGCTTTCATGTCCTCTTTGACACGTTAACAATACCTAAAACCCACTCTTGCCTCATTTTTATAAGTACAACAAAACCAAAGGTTAGCAACTGAATTATTCCCATTGAAATCTATATAGAGCTAAGCCATTAATCACATATTCCATTGATTTCAATAACAATGGAAGAATACTCTTTACTGAAATATTCTTCATTGGCCCAGTGTGATTGGACACACAAGGAATTTGTCTCCAGTGCATAAGCTCTCATTGTACAATGTACACTTAGAACTTATGTACAATATGCAATGGACATACAAACAGCAAAGTGATAAATCATAAGATACCAATAGGAGAAGGTAATAGGAAAGATGAGAAGGATACTGCAAGTAATACTAGTCATTATTGTCATTGTATCATCATCACATAGTAATTGTTGTTGTCATTGATTTCATTAGAACCAAAGCTCAAAAGTCTGGAGACAATCAAGAATTCCAACTTTAACTTTTATTCTTATTATATGTAATGGTATGAGGGAAAGACCTTGGGAAACGGAGTGAAGAAAAGTTCCATAGATAAGAGACATCCTAGCCCACAGCTACATAGTGGGTGAGGCAAGAGAAGAGGACCCCCTCAAATTCTCAAGTTGTAGAAGGGACACTAGGAGAACTGTACAGGTAGTCCTCGACTTATGACCACAACTGAACCCAAAATTTATGTTGTTGAGTGAAACATTTGTTAAGTGAGTTTTTCCCCATTTTACCACCTTTCTTGCTTCAGTTGTTAAGTGCATCATTGCAGTTGATAAGTTAGTAACTGTTGTGGTCTGCCAGCAGCTGCAGCAGAGTCGGACAGTGGGGAGGAACATGAGCCAGTCCAGGAGTCTGGGGAGGACTCGGATGAGGGATCTGCGTCCAACACAAAGATGAGGCCAGGGCCATCTGAGAGTTATGTGTTAACTCCAGAGCCTCCAGAACCTGACATCAGCAAGGCAGAGGAACAGGGGGAGCCTGTTCCCAGTGTGTGCTTGTGCAGAGCTGCCAGAAGGCAAGAATAGTTAAGACAAAAGGAGCAACTCAGGAGTAAGGCTTGGAGATGATTGGCCCCTCCATAAGACATAAAGGAGGAACAAAGGGACATGAAGGGACATGAGCCTTTGCAGGAAGCAACTTTGTTCATTCTGGTTGGTTTAAACTCTGAAGCTCCTTGTTGACTTTGTGGTCTGTTTGGCCTTGTACAGCTAATTGGAAATTTAGTCATTGGCAGCATTTCAAAGGACATAAAGGGGGTGCTTATCAGTCTTATCCCAAAAGACTGTGGCAGACTTCTGTTGGATTATTCATAAACTGTTTGGGACTTATTATGGGCTGTGAATGCATATAATTCACAGCCATTGAAATAAAAAGGGGTTTTTGGGACGAAGTGTGTGATTGTTACTGTCTCAGGAAGCTTTGGTCAGAACAGTAACCAGGTTGTTAAATGAATCTGGCTTGCCCATTGACTTGTCAGAAGGCCGCAAAATGTGATCAACCTAACCCCGGGACACTGCAACCGTCATAAATGTAAAAGTGGTGAATTTTGATCCCATGACTATGTTGAGGATGCAACGGTTATAGCTTTGAAAAAGAGTTTTCAGTCACTTTTTTCCAGGGCTGTTCTAACTTTGAATGGTCATTAAATGAACTGTTGTAAGTCGAGGACTACTTTTGGGCTTATAAGTTTCCATTAGTACCATTCTTGCAATAAAATAGAATTAGCTCACTGTGTCAGGTTGCCTGTTCAGTCTACCTGGGAAGGTAGACATTATCCAAATCGGGAATGAATGTACATCGTCATCTGTGATCTTTAGAGTTGACCATTCTAGACATACTGTATGAATTGGCCATCAGATCCTGCCATTCACATTGATTGACAATGATTTGGACAGCTTTTCATGCAGGATCATTTCTTTCTGTTTTTAATTTTATTGAACAAAAAAGGAAAAAAAATATTTAAAAACAGTGACTGTGGTATAATCCTCCTGACCCAGCTAGTTGTCTTACATTGCTAATTCATATGAAGAATAATACATACATAATACATAATATATGTTTATATTCTGTATACATAATATATAATAGTTAGTCATTAGTAATAATAATTAGTAATAATTAGTCATTTTTAATACTTCTGATCCTTCCTTTTTACGAACTAGTGGTAAAACTTTTTCCATATTTTATAATATTCAAATTTGTCCTTATTTTTTAATTCTTGGATCAATTTGTCCATTCCTGTGCATGTCCAATTTTTTCTAATTATTTCTATTTCATCTGGTATTTCCTTACATTTCCATTTTTTGGACCTAAATTAATCTTGCAGCTGTGATTATATGTATTATTAGATATATTATATCTTCATTATATTTCTCTAAATTGATTCCCAATTTAAAAAAATCCGGTTTGTATTCTACTTTAATTTCACACATCTCTTCTAACCAACTCTGGATTTTGTGCCAAGAAATTTGGGCTTTTCTACAATTCCACCACACATGATAATACAATCCATTTTCCTGAACACATTTCCAACATATAGGGGATAAATTTGGGCACATTTTAGCCAATTTTGTTGGGGGGGATATGCCACATGCAGGATCATTTCTGAGCAGTTTCCTCATTGCCTTTCAGTTGATTAATTTCTTAGCCAATGATGGTTTCCGGATATTTGAAGCTGCTTTGTTTGGCCCCATGCCAATGTTGGCACCTCTTTTGATCATAGTTTGCACCATCTATTCCTGTGTCCTCCTTGGTCCGACAGCACTGATGGGAACATTCATTTATGCTGCATTTATACCATTACAGGTGAAAACATTTTCCTTTTCTACAAAATGGTGATGCGTCGTTTGTACCAGAAGATCTCACCGACGGTTCTCTGTGTTTATTAAAATAAGAAAGAAAGAAAGAAAGAAAGAAAGAAAGAAAGAAAGAAAGAGAGAGAGAAAGAAAGAAAGAACCTCCCATTTTAAGGAAGTTGTTAGTGGCAACTAGATGTGTAAAGTAGGGTGTGGAGAAAACATTCCAGTCCACAGGTGTCAAACTTGGGATTTTTTATCATTCATGGAACTGGTGTGGGTGTGGCTTGTACGTGACACTTCCAGCTCACGGGCTGCCATTTTGACACCTTGTCTGTTTCCATCATATTTTCATTTTAATGGTTTTGCTTCCTAGCAGAAACAGATTCCTTTCTGCTGGGATTTTAACAGGTTTAACAGATTAACAGAATTGGAAGGGATCTTGTAGGTCATCTAGGCCAGTGGTCACCAACCAATGGGCCGGGGATCACTGGTGGTCTGCAAGAAAATTTTGGTGGTCCGCAGGGAAATGTCATCCCCCAAAGCACATCCCCAAAGCACCCCCCCCAAGCAATTAATCAAGGTTGTGCGGAAACACAAGGCTGTGACACCTACATGGCCCATGGAAACACAAGGCTTGCGTCGCTTGCATTATAAACAACAAGAGGTAGTGGTGGGGGGAAGGGCAGAGTGGGGAACTTGCTCTACTTGCCCCACGCATCTTGCCTTGCCACCGGGCTGCTTCTTTCCGCTTTTTTCTTCTGCTTTTGGCTGCACACAAGGAAAGCAGCAAAAGTCTTTCTTTCTCTCCCCCAAACGCCGCCAGGAATGAGTCTTTGGAACCCTGCAAGGCCTCCTGCTCCAAGAGGCTGTGCCAGCATGACAAGTCTCACCAAGACTCATTTCTGGTAGAGTTTGGGGGAGAGAAAGAAAGACTTCTGCTGCTTCTGCTGCTTTCCTTGCACAAAGCCAAAAGTCTCTCTCTCTCCCCCCCGCCCCCAAGAACGGAGCTGGAGACGGTATCCTGCGAACCCAAATAAAGAATGATCGATCGGTAGGAAAACGGGATTGGGGAATTTTCCTGCAGACTTTTCTGGGAATTTTCCCACGGTCTGTGGTCCATGGGATTTAAAATTATGAGTTTGGTGGTCCTGAGGTTCAAAAGATTGGCGACCCTTGGACTAGTTCAACCCCCCCTCTCTAACTTAAAAAACAAGTTCCAAACTTAGCAACTGCTGGCATTCACTTAACCAATGAGGTAAGACAGGTGGTAAAATGGGGCAAAACTCACTTAACAAATGTCTCACGTAAGTTGAGGACAACCTGTACTCACAGCCTAAATCTGAACAGAAGGGATAGCAATAAAGGAGAATATTTGGAACTCAGGGTTTAAATGAAGGCTCCTTAGGACTCTCTGAGTTGCTTGTTTTCTTGCAGACATTTCATGACCCAACTAGGTAACATCATCAGTGCTAGTAACAGAAGGGATAGCTATGTTTGTACTCTTTGAGTCATGGGTTTAGCTGTCAGGCCTGCAATGAAATCTGTGCTATTGTTCAGGTCAGCTTTGGAAGCCATGTTGAGATCAGATGCTCCCAAGCTGCCATATTTGAACCTGGGAAATTGGGAGGGGGAAATTTATTGTCGTATATCTAGTTAGACATAGCAACAATCTTTTTCTGATTCAAGGTCAGGTTGTTTTGCACATAAGTGAGAGGAAGTCTTAACTTGGGATGGATGGTGATTGGGGCATGTGATGTGATGATGGGTGCAGGGGGTCGTTTTGTAGTTTTTACTTATTGCAAAGAAGCCCAGAACTTTCAGATTTGGGATTCACCAGTTGTGCCAGTTTACTATCCAAAATAAAAAGGAATCTTTGAGAAGATGTCTGTCTCGGAGTTATTGGGTGGAATGGAAGTTTGCTGGAATGCTGACAGCTCACCTTTTGCTCGCCTTCCTTGCAGATGCTGATGGCCAAATTAACGTCTGTTTTCCGAAGACGCTCTATTTTGCTGACCGACAAACGTGTGCTAATCATGAATGAGGTTTTGATGTACATTAAGCTAATCAAAATGTATGCCTGGGAAAAATCTTTTGCAAAAATTATCACAGGTACCTGAAGTGGGGAGGCGACTCCACCGTAGTTGGTTTGCATTTCAGTGGAATGCTTTAAAAGTGATCCTCCACGCCCCGATTTATGATTCACCTTCAATTGAAGGCATACAGGGTATAATTTGCAAAATTATAGACCACGGTCTAGAAAAAAAATGTATGATTTATCCCTTTGTTCCACGTCATTACAGGATGATGTCTTTTTACCCTTTGCAGGCATCAGGGAGGCAGAAAGAAAAATACTGGAAAAGGCAGGATATGTCCAGAGCGTGAACTCTGCCCTTACCCCAATCGTTGCCACGTTAACTATTGTTATGCTGCTTTCCTTCCATACCCTGTTAAAGCGTGAACTCACAGCTGCTGCTGTAAGATGATGCTTCTCTTTCTTAATTGCCCCATTGTCTTTTATGATGGCTATCAATCCCAAACTAAGATGATCCCAAAATGACAGATCAACAGTCCTGCATTAGGCTGCATTAGCAGAGGGATAGAATCAGGATCAGGTGAAGTAGGTAGTACCCTTTTATAATGCCTTGGTAAGACCACACTTGGAATACTGTGTCCAGTTTTGGTCACCAAGGTGTGTGCGTGCGTGTGTATATACACACACATGCCCCCCCCCCCCAATATCATCATCATCTTTTAATGACCCCATAATCCTTTGTGGGATGGAGTCAGGGCAACTGAATGAAGCTGAGTGTTTACTGACCAGATGCCCTTCTTGTTGCCGATGTGGAGTTATATTCAGCAGATATATTCTCACTGTGCTCAAAGAGAGATAATAGCTATGTTGGGATTCTAGAAAAAGTGTAGAGAACAAAGATGATTAGGGGACTGGAAAACATATGAAGAAACCTATTCTCCAGAACAACTGAAGGCAAGACAGGAAGCAAAGGGTGGAAACTGGAGATTTTAAAGAAGAGATTGGACAGTCGCCTGTCTGAAATGATATACTAGAGGATCTCCTGCTTGAGCTGGGGATTGGACTAGATCAGGGGTCGCCAACCTTTTGGACCTCAGGGACCACCAAACTCATAATTTTAAATCCTGTGGACCAGAGACCCTGGGAAAATCCCCAAAAAAGTCTGCAGGAAAATTCCCCCACCCCGTTTTCCTATCAATTGGTCATTCTTTACCGTCTCCAGCTCCATTCTCAGAGGGAGAGGGAGAGATACTTTTGGCTTCATGCAACAAAAGCAGCAGAAGTCTTTCTTTCTCTCCCCCAAACTCTGCCAAAAATGAGTCTTTGCTGGCACAGCCTCTTGGAGGAGGAGGCCTTGCAGGGTCCCAAAGACTCATTTCTGGCGGAGTTTGGGGGAGAGAAAGAAAGACTTTTGCTGCTTTCCTTGCATGCAGCCAAAAGCAGAAGAAGAAAGAAGTGGAAAGAAGCAGTCTGGTGGTCAGGCCAGGCGTGTGGGGTGATCGAAGCAAGTTCCCCCTCTCTGCCCTTTCCTCCCCTCCCCTCACTACCTCGTGTTGTTTGCAGTGAAAGTGATGCAAGCCTTGTGCTCCCACAGGCTATGTGGGTGGAGCAGCCTTGTGTTCCTGCACAGCCTGGATTAATTGCTTTGTAGGTGACATTTCTCTGTGGACCACCAAAATTTTCTTCTGGACCACCAGTGGTCCCCGGTCCACTGGTTGGCGACCACTGGTGTAGGGTATCCTGACTAAGCAGAGAGTTGGACTAGAAGACCTCCAAGGTCCTGCCTAACTCTCTATTTACATCCCTATGGTCACATGATCAAAATCTAAATGCTTGGCAACTGGTTCACATTTATGACGGTTGCAGTATCCCAGGGTCATGTGATGCCCTTTTGTGACCCTCTGAAAAGCAAAATCAATGGGGAAGCCACTGAGCAACCATGTTGCTAACTTAACTTAATGATCCTGGCAAGAAAAGTCACAAAATGGAACAACACTCAGTTAATAACCATCTTGCTTAGCAAATGTTGGGCTCAGTTCTGGTCATAAGTCGAAGTCTACTGGAAATGTGTTAGTAAATTTTTGCAAATTCTGGCTGACTCCTGAGACTAATTTGAGACAATATGGAGAGTCCATCCTGTTTAGCAGCACCAAGTTGGGGTAATCGATGACACCAAATTTAGGAAAATAAAACTTGGGGGTTGGAAGTTAGAACCTCTGAAAGGAATGAATCTCCCTCCCATGTGATATGAAGAAACCTTTTAATTCCTTCTCTTATACAGGCCTTCAGTGTGATTTCAGTATTTAATACCATGAGGTTTTCAATTGCCATTTTGCCATTTTCAGTGAAATCCCTTGCAGAAGCCAGTGTCGCCTTAAAAAGGTTGAAGGTAGGAAATAATGCTTTTTGAGGACAGGGGTGGGGGGAAATGATTACAGATATTTGGGGATATTTAAGCAAGTAGATAAAAAAAAAAGAATACCCTGTGTTAGTTATAGAATACACTGGATTCCTTATTGGATCATATCTGCTTTGCTGTCAATGCCCCTTAATCTATTCTTGAAAAATTATACACACAACGATGTGAAATCACAGTTCTTTATGAGGTACAGTTGCAGGAATGGAGTATGACAAGCCTAGCAAAAAAAAAGGACCAGGGAAGACATGATAGCAGTGTTCCAATATCTAAGGGGCTGCCCCAAAGAAGAAGGAGTCAAGCTGTTCTCCAAAGCACTTGAGGGAAGGACAAGAAGCAATGGGTGGAAAGCAATCATGCCTACTGTTCCTGTCCTATTGCTTCGTTTTATTTTTCTTATAAGTATCCATCTCATGCATTCAAAACTATGTTTATTCTTCAACCTGTACCTTGTAAGCGATTGACAAATCAAATAAATCAATAAAATAAATAAAATAACCGAGGAAATAAGCAACCTAGAACTAAGGAGAAATTTCTTGACAGTTAGAACAAACAGTGGAACAACTTTCCTCCAGAAGCTGCGGGTGCTCCAACACTGGAGATTTTCAAGAAGAGATTGGACAAGCATTTCTCCGAAATGGTTTAGGGTGTCCTGTCTAAGCAAGGGGTTAGACTAGAAGACCTCCAAGGTCCCTTCCAATTCTGGTATTCTGTTTAGCTGGTTTGGCCTTCATACGCATTGAGGTCCTCCAAAAAACCTAGGATGTCAAAAACTATTAACGTAGTATATATACGTGTACATTCAAGCAGTGTGGCCCTTTGTAATTGACTGAATGGAAATTTGGCGTCGCACAAATTTTCTAACTGCCATCCAAGATTTTTTGGTATGGCACCCAATGTTCTGTCAATCACTGGGACCAACACAGCCAGTTTATGCCTTAATCTTTCAACTTCAGTTTTCTTATCTTATACTTGATACTTTCTGATATTCTCCAATTCTTAGTTTTCTATTCTACTATGCCCTGTCATATCAATTATCCACACTTTCTTCTTTTCGGCCACAGTTAAATCTTGGGTGTTATGAGCCTTTACCAGTTTCTATTCAGAAATCCCACAATATGTGGGATTTCCTGTGCATTTTAGCTATTTTCCCAACTCTATGTTCCCACATTGATATGTCAAAATATATTAACTTATACATAAAAAGGAAGATAAAACACAAGAGTCCCATTGCTGATTTTTCCAAAATACAACTAGACTTTCTTGGTTGTTTTTCTTTGAAAACATTTTGCTTCTCATTCAAGAAGCTTCTTCAGTTCTGAACTGAAGAAGCTTCTTGGATGAGAAGTGAAACCTTTTCAAAGAAAACAAACAAACAAATAAGAAAGTCCAGCTGGAAAAAGCATCTTTGGGACAACTATGACCTGGATGATTGAGAATCTCACAGAGGTAAGGCACAAGATTTGCAAGTTTCTGTTATTTATCAATAAAATATTCATATATATTATTCAGTCAAGGTGGACTCAGCTTTCTGTCCTTCCAAGGTGGGTAAAATGAGGCCCCAGATTGTTGTGGGGCCATAGGCTGACTCTGTAAACTGCTTAGAGAGAGCTGGAAAGGCACTGGAAAGCGGTATATAAGTCTAACTGCTACTGCTATATCTTAGTTCATTTTTTTTTCCTCTTGTAGAAAATTCTCACTATGAAAATGCCTTCTGCATATGTGATGACCATGCAGGGCTCTAGAAATGCTGTGATGCTGAACAATGTCACCTTATCTTGGGAAAGTGCTTCTGGGGAACCCACCCACAGCAAAAGTGGGAAAGGAACACTTCTCTATAGGGAAAACGTCTGCAAATCCCCTCCCAGAATAGATGCGGTCATTTCTCACCCTCAGATATCAATGATTAGGAGCAATATCGACTGCAGCTTTGTCTTGAGGAATATAAATATTATAGTAAAGAAAGTAAGTATATGGGAACAATAATATTTTAAACCAAAATCAACCAAGATGATAATTTAACTCTTAAGAGGTTAAAATTTGGTCTGGATATTAACAACCTCTGGATTGATGGGGAAGATACCTTACTTCTGTAATATAGCTCGCCTTCCATAGATGAACTGTGTATTGTATGGGTTATTATGTGTATTGTGTGGGTCAGAAGGAGGACTGAGAAAATGTCTACCAACCCCTCACATCCTGGACATAAATTATTGCAACAATTCTTCCTTTGCCAAAACAACTAAACACAAGTTTTTTCTCTCATGCCATCACTCTGCTGAACACCTATTTCCCACAGTATAGCCATAGGTCTATTTACCCTTGTGTGTGGGTGTATCTGATATCAATAGTAAAGGTAAAGGTTCCCCTTGCACATACATGCTAGTCATCTCCATTACAAAGCTGAAGAGCCAGCGCTGTCCGGAGACATCTCTGTGGACAAGTGGCCGGTATGACTAAACACCAAAGGTGGACGGAACATGCTCCCTATTTTTATACTTGCATTTTTATTTGCTTTCGAACTGCTAGGTTGGCAGAAGCTGGGACAAGTAATGGGAGTTTATTATATTATGCAGCACTAGGGATTCGAACAGCCAAACTGACAACCTTTCTGTTCTACAAGCTCAGCATCTTAGCCACTGAGCCTCTGCATCCCACAGCTGATATCATTATAATGATTATTATTACCCTGTTGTTTTGCATGTACACTGAGAGCTTCTGTACTGGAGATAAATTCCCCATGTGTCTAATCACACTTGGCCAAATAAAATATTCCAATTCTAAAGTATTCTAACTTTACTGCTATGTATAAATTATACTCAATTTTTTTCTTCCCAGGGCAAAGTTTTGGGGATTAGTGGCAATGTCGGAAGTGGAAAGACCTCAATCCTCAAGGCAGTATTAGGACAGGTACATAAATGTCTACATTTTTTCTCAGTTCAACTCTAATGTAATATTTTACAATATTTTACAGTTAACATGGCTTTGTCCCCTGATGATGCTATGCTGATCAAGTCAAAACTTCAGTAATTCTTTGCTAGCCAAAGTTAGGCCTATCGTGCATGAACTATACATCATTCTGGTAATATGCTGACCTTCTCAGCCCTTATGGTTAATGCATACCAACATTATCCTGTCGGTTGCAGGTGTTTTACTATTTACTTAAACAGAGGAAGGAGATCTAAAATTTCATGCATTTGCTCTCCAACTCTGTATACAAATTGCATTTTGGTGCATTAAAATGTCCAGGATGGAGCCTTGAACCATTTTAAAAAATGGTTAATTCAATGGATAGTCAATTGAGTCAATTGATCAGATAGTATTTCCAAAGATCTGGTTTCGTAAGCTCCCTTGAGAAGACGTAGGAAAGTTTGTAGAATTAAATATTTATGTAACTGCAAACTGTGGGAGGGATGAAGAAAATTCAATCTGTCCGATAATTCTTGGTGTAGGAGACATAAAATCTTTCTCCAATCATAATTCCAAAATTACAATAAGAGAAATGGTGTACAAAAAGAAAATGGTGTAGGTCTGCTTGGGCAGAGGGATTGACCTACCACTAGATGACCTACAAGGTTCCTCCCATCTCTGTTAATCTGTAAAATGATCACTTCTACTACATTACACAAGGCCCAAATTTGGAGAGTAGAACTGATGTCGTATTTGGCCCTGATGGGAGGGCTGGTCTTGGTATGCAGAGTTTTCTCTCCCCTTTCCTAATTTTCCATTATTTTCAAGTTCTCCATCAGAAGCAAAATAGGTATCTAAGAACTGTGATTTATCACAGATAACAAGGAGACCCACTGGAGCAGATCTGACATCCAACCATTCCTTCTGTCCACTTCAGATGTATCTGTATCATGGGAATGTGGTGGTGAATGGCACTTTGGCGTATGTGTCCCAGGAAGCATGGATATTTCATGGAAGTGTCAGGGATAATATACTGTTTGGAGAAGACTACGATGAACAAAGGTAACTATAAAAAAATGTCAGCAAAAACAGAGTTCATGAGGGCCATGTGTTGCCTACCTGAGTTCTGTTTTTGGCCATGATGGCCTCCTGTAGTCCTCTGCCAGCGACAACCGAGCATGTAGCTTTCGCTGGCAGAGGGCTGCAGGAGGCCATCAGAACAATGAATGATGTCGAGCCGGCTATGCCCACCATGGCCATGCACGTCCCCCCTCAGCCATGTTCCCATAATAGTCAAAAGTCAAACACAACCCTGATGCGACCTTCAATGAAATCAAGTTTGACTCCCCTGGCCTATAGCAATGTAATATGGCATCCAGAAGGTCCTAGTTCAGTTGCTTCATCTCCTGGAAGGGTTGGAAGAATCTTCTGTGAACCAATCACAAATGGTCGTGATTGGAGAACTTCCAAACTGACATTGCAGCTTCATGCAAATACCGTAAGGGAAGTCTCATTATTGCATGAGATGCACGCCCTCTAAAACAACCGTCTTTGGCAAAGTTGAGAAGAAATGAAGAACATATCCCTCAATCCCAGAGATCTGTGGGTTTGAGGGTTCTGTGCAGTATCACCTGTTCCTAGCACTGCACTCTTCTAGACACATCAAGGACTACTCTCCTTGAAACACTCTACATCAAGAAAAAAAAAAAACAGTTGCTGGATCTTTGTTCTGCAATCTCTCAAAATTATAACTTTTTCAAGCCTGAGATCAACCTTAACCTTTGATTATGAGCCGTGGTAGCGCATTGGTTAGAATGCAGTACTACAGGCTACTTCTGCTGCTGGCTGCCAGTAGTTTAGCATTTCGATTCTCACCAGGCTTGAGGTTGACTCAGCCTTCCATCCTTTCAAGTTCATGTAAAATGAGGACCCAGATTGTTTGGGGCAGCAAGCTGACTCTGTAAACCACCTAGAGAGGGCTGTGAAGCATGGTGAAGTGGTAGACAAGTCTAAGAGCTATTGATATTCCTTCCTTCCTTCCTTCCTTGTTGGTACAATGGTTAGAATGCAGTATTGCAGGCTCTGTCCACAGCCAGCAGTTCAATCCTGACTGGCTCCAGGTTGACTCAACTTTCCATCCTTCCAAGGTGGGTAAAATGAGGACCCAGATCGTTGGGGGCAACAAGCTGACTCTGTAAACCACCTAGAGAGGGCTGTAAAGCCCTGTGAAGCGGTATGTAAGTCTAGGTAGTACTGCTATTGATATTAGCATGATAGAGGCTGTATTTGTTAGGAAGCACTCAGTCAGGCAGGGAGGAGGACTCAAGCAGGGGATTCATTTTGAATCATTGTACAGTCACAAGAGATCCACAAGTGACACCCCTCTTAAACTCTAAAACTTATCTACCCGTGCCCAAGAGAAGGCAAGCAGTCTAGGGAGATTCCTGTATAACATGCACAATGTAATAAAATAGTTAGCTTGAACTCTACATGTGTGGATCTGGGTGCTTGTGCCTGGTGGTATTTTTAACCAAGAGGTGCTGTCAAGACAAAATAATTTAAATGGGTTTAATTGAAATGTACATAGTTGAAATTTTAGTGAGGTAATTAGGCACAGTTAACCTTAACACTCCCCATATATTTAATGTTCTTTTTTAAATGTGTCAAGACCAAAATTACAATTTGGTTGGTCATTTTAGAAGGTCTTTGAAGGCTTCACCCAAGGACAGTAAGGGCCACAGGCAGGTCCTCAGCTGAACAACCTGCATTAGAGTAATCACGATAAGACATGTCTTTTAGCTTCTCATTTTCAAATAGAGTTTATGTATTCATTTTCTAAATATTATACCTAACCAGTGTACTCAGCTGTGAGAGTAAATGGTTGCTAAATATCACTTCTGTCGTTTCCTCAAATTATAGTGGAGTGGATCAAAAAGAAACAAAAAAGAAGAGAAAAGAAAGAAAAGTCTATTCCAGCTTAGCAGGAACAAACAAACAAGCAAACACATCTCCCAAGAGCACTTTTTAACACATCTTCAAAATGGCTCCAGGGAATATGACTAGCATGTCACAAGCCATTAGACGCTGCAGGAAAGCATTAAGCTTTGCTGAAATGATATGAAATAGAAAAGCAACCCTCAGTTTAAATATTACATAAAATATCTAAGGGTAAAATAATTGATAAGGCCCAGTTATTCAAGTGCCTTCTTTGCTTAAGTTATTTCCATCTCAGCTGGTTATTGTAAGAGCTCTCTAGCTTGAAAATTTTTTTTGAAGAGGTGCTATATCTGGAAGAGTCAGATAAGAGGAAACATAGCCCACAGTTACATAATGGGTGGAACAGGAGTTTTACGAGGGATCCTTAATGCTAAGTAACAGTGACACTTCAGTACTCAACATTAATTGGTTCTGGTCGACACGATGAGTACCAAATGAAATTTTCCCATAAGGAATAATGTAAATAAATGTAATGTGTCCCAAATCCAAATGCACATTTTTAAAGGCAATGTATAAAAAAATAAGGTTGTTTATAACAGAGTTGTAAGGGACCTTGTAGATCATCTAGTCCAATCCCCCACCCAAACAGGACACCGTACATACTGGTATCATATGAGAAATAAACCTAGAAATTAATAAATACTGAGATTAAATAAAATAAAACTTCAGTTTACCTGTAGTGATGAGGGGGAGAAAAGCACAAAAATACACAAATTGATCACAAAAGCTAAGACTGGAGGAGGATGTAAAAAGGGCAAGAGTTACCCCATGACTAACATGGCATCCTTTGTTTCGGCTGGAAAGGTTAGCGAGTCATGAGGCAACCAGCATCAATAAGTTCTAGCTTGCATGTTGAATACTGAAGAAACGATGAGTACCGGGACAAAATTTTCCTATTAAAATTCATCGAGTACCAAATTCCATGAGTTTCAAAGCTGTTGAGTACTGAGGTACCTCTGTATAAAGTTATATGGTGGGAAAATTGTACTTTCAAACTTGCAAGGTTCTATTAGTGCAGCTTTACAATAAAAATAGAATTAGGTTATTTGGTTTTGTCTGGTTTAAGGCTGAGACTGAGTCAAGACTGGAGAACAGGCAATGCTCAACACTGAAGGGGTCTTCTCCAATAATAACCACAGTATTGCTACAAGGCTCATTTCAAGAAGTGAAATAAACTTGCTGAGAATCGTTGCTTGCAGTTCAGCTCAGTTTTAATATTTTAGGTATAATCATATCATCAACATTTGCAGTCTCAAGACAGATATGGAACGTTTATCCTATGGAGATATGACTGAAGTAAGTATAATGTGTGTTTATTCAATTTAAGGATGCTAAATTAAACTGCCAACTTACTGTTTGCTTATTTTGTGTATTGGTATCTCATCTCATAGCAACATATTTGGAGAACTCCCCTGATTTTATACACATGATAACGCAGTGAGGTACAATGGATGGAGAGACAATGACTGATGTCAAATCTCCTACTGAGTTTCCTGGCCAGTTGGTTAATTAATGACAGCATTATATTTGCTTTTACAAGAAAGAAAAATGCATCACTGGACCTGAAGCCAATTGGTAAAACTAACCTTAGATATTCTACCTAGTATGAAGGGTTCAAAACCTCAATGTTAATGCATGTTAAGCATCTTCAGATGTAACATCGGAAGATGCTTAACATGCATTAACACTGAGGTTTTGAACCCTTCAGATTTGTGAAACAGATGGGTTTCCTATAATTTTTGCAAAGAAGACTTAGGGGTGACATCAGAGGTGGTATTCTACCAGTTCGGCCTGGTTCTGCCAAGCCGCTAGTAGCGATGAGCAACAGAGACCAAACCAGTTGTCTCTGACTCTCTGCTGTTGGGCCCACCCACCCGGGCTCCCATATTCACCGTTATCCTCTGCTTTTGAACTGCAGCTGCTTTACGCGGTATAGCAGAGTGTTGCGCGGCAGCTGCTGAAGCGACTGGGAGAGTGCAGGCTTGGAGGAGGTGAGTTGGAATGCCTCTGTGCCTGCACAAAGTGTGCATTTGGTATGCGTGTGCATACAAAGTGTGTGCACACACGTAAAGCATGCCCCCCAAGCCACGCCCATTGAACCGGTGGTGAAACTTTGTGAATCCCAACACTGGGTGACATGATTCTGATTTCAAGGCTGCTACAGATATAGACTGACTTTCAGAACATACTAAGCTGTTATTGGGTTAGTCATGGCTTGTTGGATAAATCACAATATGTTGTGTACAAGCTAATAAGCCACAAAGCATGGCTAATACACCCCTGGCTTCAAATAACATGGTAGGCTAATGTAACTGGGCTTGGATCCAGCTTGCTGTGGGAACTCATATGTCAGCTGATCAGTAACGGGTAGGCCAAGATGTTAAACCAATCGTGTTTTGCTAATTTAATTTTGATGTGCTTCATAAACCCAGCATTTGTCATAATACATTGAGCCTAAATTGGGTCATGTTGTATTTTTATCACCAAAGAATTAGTGGATCTGAAGGAGAGAGAGAAAAAAGTTGCTTTAAATATTCTATTTTATTGTCTGAGCAGTCTGCTGTATTTTCCTGGAAATGACTGGAATACTAGCAAGTCTGAACTCTGGGGAGGAAAAAAAATCTATTCTAACAAGATTTGGCATTTTGTCCCTCCAAGCTAGCTTGTCAGTTTACATTTTCATTCTCGGTACTCTGGCTTGCAACGTGATCAAACTTGGGACTCATAGTTACAAAATAATTTTGCTCTGGCTACTCTGCTCAACATTTGTGGGCGTTGTGAAAATGGCATTATGGCCTCACTGGAATTCTTATAGCTGCTATTGATTTCCAAGTTTCTGACATACTGAGAGATTCCTAGGAGAAAAATCTTGAACATATCTTTTTAGGAATTCCCTGTAAACATATATGCCATATAATTTGTTGCTTGCTGTAAATAAAATATATGGTAAAGGGCCAGGATTATGGTTAGTTATGGGGCAGGAAGGAACCACACAAATATTATCCACAGTCCCAACCCTGGAACTAATAGCACCTCACCATAACAATTTCCCAAAAGGAAAGAGATAGAGTCTTCTACCTTTAAACCAAGCCTCTAAGTCAAATTAGTCACTCTGCAGCTGTTCTTAGAAAAAAGTTTTTTTTTAAAAAAAGAGAAAAAACTGGCAAAAGATCAGAGGTCAGGAAAATCTCATAATTGTCAGCCCTTTGAGGTCAACCAAGTCAGAAAATAGATGCTGTAAACTATAGTTGCAGAGTAACGTAAAAGAACTTGACCGAGAGTTTCTCCCCGGTATTATACCAAAGAAAGTCAAGATGGGACAATCTTGAGTTTCTTTCTCACTCTCTCCTCTCTTGCAGGGCTAAGATATTGTTTTCCTAGGCTATGGAGTACCTTATTCAACTACATTCCTCCACGTAATTCAAGCAGCAATCAACTTCAACTCTTTAGAGGAAGTGATAGGAAGGATATGTGGTGTGGTTGAAACCCCATTGTCAACAAGACAATCATAGTTGTGTGATAAATCTATGGTTGTGGATGTCATCTTAACTTTTTTGTTTTCTCTCTCCTCTTCATGCATGGATGTCCCTGTTCCCTTCATAATTTTTCAGTACTTGGGGCCTAATAGTCTTCTTTTTGCCTGCTAAGATTTATCTGTCTCTCTGCAGAATACAACAGTTGGCCAAAATATTTTTCAGAAAATTAGGCTGACTCTATGGTACTCTAAGATGAACACCTAGAAGCCCTATCTGCTCTAACAAAAAAGAACATTATGATCTGTGGAATAAAGAATCAGCCCTCTGAATGTTTGTCATAAATGCTGAAAAATTTCATAACCTGGCAATGTCACATAATGTTTACATTGCAATAAGGATAGAAAGCTGGGGTTTTTTAAAAGTGGTTATGTGAATATTATATATTTGGGTTAGACTGATGTCTCCCTTCTGTTTTTTTAAGATAGGAGAAGGGGCTCTGACCCTTTCTGGAGGTCAGAAGCAGAGAATCAGTTTAGCTCGTGCTGTGTATGCAAACCGTGATATTTATTTATTGGATGATCCTTTGTCCGCCGTGGATGCTCAAGTTGGAAAGTCTATTTTTGAAGAATGCATTAAGAAAGCTCTTAAAAAGAAAACCATCCTACTGGTATCACATCAGCTGCAGGTAAACAAATTTCTGAAAGAAATGGGAGAGAATTGTATGGGACCATGATGGTGAACCTATGGCATGCATACATGCCTCCCACGATCCGGCTGATCTTCAGGTCTCTGCCACACATGCATAAGGGGGTGCACATACGGGAGTTGAGCATACATACCTGGGTGCACATGTGTGGGGGCAGGGCTCAGGCACAGGAGTCTTGCATGCATGCTTGGGGTATCGGGGGTTGTGCGTGCATGTTCAGGGGTTGCATGCACATGTGTGGGGGTGTGGGGGTCATGCATGCATGTGGGGGGGCAGGGCACATGTGTGGGTTACACATGCGTGTTGCATTTTGGGGATACGTGAGCACACACACGCTCTGGGCACTTGGTGCTGAAAATACCATCACTGGTATAGGGAAGGGCTATGAGGAATGGCATCCTAAATCAGAAATTCACCCAGGGATGGAGTTTGGATGAAAGTAATCCAATATAGGTAGTGAGGGGGTTCAAAATAATTTAACAGCCGGTTCTCTGTTCTAATGATTTCTTTCAACAACCAGTTCACCAAATTGCTCAGGAAGTTAACAACCAGTTCTCCTGAACCGGTGCGAACTGCTGAATCCCACCACTGAATATAGGTGGACACAATTGAGTCCAATATTTCGGTGGCTGAGGGAGATGATTGTTAAGTGAGTTTTGCCCCATTTTACAACCTTTCTTGTTGCAGTTATGAAGTGAATCGCTGCAGTTGTTCAGTGAGTAACTCGGTTGTTAAGTGAATCTGGCTTTTCCCCCATTGACTTTGCTTGTTACATGACCGCAAAAGGGGAAACAGAGGACCCCAGGGCATTGCCACCATCATAAGATAGGCTCAAGATCCAGATGGACTTTGACAGACTAGAACACTAGGCTGTATCTAACAAAATGAAATCCAATCTAGAGAAAAGTAAAGTCCTACACTTAGGCAAGAAAAACCAAAAAGACACACATAGACTCAGTGAAACCAGGCTTAGCAGCAGTAACTGGGAGAGGGATCTCAGAGTCTTAGTGGACAACCAGCTAAATATGAGCCAGCAGTGTGCAGCAGCAGCCAAAAAAGCCAATGCAATCCTAAATTGCATTAACAGAGGGATACAATCAAGATCAAGGGAAGTACTAATACCACTCTATAAAGCCTTTGTAAGATCACACCTAGAGTATTGCATCCAGTTTTGGTCACCATACTATAAAAAGATGTTGAGGCTCTAGAAAAAGTACAAAGAAGAGAAACCAGTATGATTAGGGGACTGGAGACTAAGGCATATGAGGAACAGTTACAAGAACTGGGCATGGCTAGTCTAGTGAAAAGAAGGACCAAGGGGGACATGATAGCAGCCTTCCAGTATTTGAGGGGCTGCTACAGCGAGGAAGGGGTCCAGCTATTTTCCAAAGCACCCCAAGGCCAGACTAGGAACAATGGATGGAAACTGAACAAGGAGAGATTCAACCTGGAAATAAGGAGAAACTTTCTGACAGTGAGAACAATCAACCAATGGAACAGAAGTTGCCTTTGGAAGTTGTGGGAGTGTCATCACTTGAGACTTTCAAGGAGAGATTGGACTGCCATTTGTCAGAAATGGTGTAGGGTCTTCTACTTGGGTGGGGGGTTGGACTAGATGACCTATAAGGTCCCTTCCAACTCTGATTATGTTATAAATATGAGTCAGTTGCCAAGAGTCCGAATTTTGATCACATGACCATGGGGATGCCGCGAAGATCGTAAGTGTGAAAAACAATCCTAAATCACTTTTTTTCAGTGCCATTATCACTTGAACCACTCTTTATGAACAGTTGTAAGTCAAGAATTATGTGCAAATCATTTTTGCAAGATGGATTCTGACCTTTTTGGAAGTCTTTTAAAAACTTTTAAAAAATAATTTATAACATGGTGTTGGTTTTTTAAAAATAATTTTAAAGACTTTATTGTCCTGGGACCTTTAAGACTTCTTAGTCTCACTTTCTTCTGAGAATATGCCATTCTATTTCCCAAACCCCAATTTATATATTTTTTTCATCTTTCTTTGTCAGTACATCTTCAATATTTACCATGTTCAACCAATGTTCATCCCCAAGCTGCTTTCTACCACCAGCCCTCCATTCCCTCCCTCATTTTTTAAAATTCCTGCAAATCATTAGAGCCTCTTCAGAGCTGCTAATATTTTTCTCTGGTGTGTGAATGTTCCCTTCATAATGACCTACATTTGGAGAGTAAGTGTGCTATTATTTTAGGAGTAACAAGCATTCTGGGTTTTATGCCCCTGGAGAGAGGCAATGGCACAGTGAGTCCAACATAACAGAACATGAATTAGAGCATTTGGCAATGCTCTTACAACACTGAACAGGGAGGTGGTGGTGTGATTTGGTTTTTCAGGCAGTGATTGTTGGTTGGAGTATTGAGGTCAGAAACCATTCATCCTTTCCACAGTAGATGCAACATTTGAGGGTCTTTTGAGTCTTTGCCACTGGGTTGTTTAACCATTTGCTGTGGTTAAAAGACTTCTCAACAAACACCCCCACTATTGTATTTGGTTGTTTCTTCTTCCCTCTTCCTCTCTTGGACAATAAAATATCTTTTCCATACCAGCAGAGGGCACAGAAGGCATGAAATTCTCTTTAGAGCCCTTGATCCATTTAAAACAGAACAGGAACAGAGATGCTCATTTTAAAGAATGGGGAGAATTTGTATCGTCTGACCTAAACAGAGCCCTTGGGGCTTACAGATTGTACATTCTTCCCAAAGCAATAGCAATTTGTTGATATCTTTTTGTTTTCTGTAAAGTGCTGCTATTTCAGCCAGGTCTAAGAAACTAGACTGTGCCCTTTTAACATATTTTAACAAAATGTGCACTCTTTTTCCTGTTGAACAGAAGTAAATCTGTGCCTCTCTGTCTCTATGTATTTTATCTATCTACCTTTTTCCCATTTTGTGTGTGTGTGTGTGAGAGAGAGAGAGAGAGAGGGAGGGAGGGAGAAAGAGAGAGAGAAGTATAAATATCTGGCAAAATCCATTTTATTGGTTTGATTGAAATTTGTGGTCCAGTTCAGTTCCAGCTTGAATCCATTTTGATTTCAAAAATCTTTTTAATTCACTTTGAATGTCGAACCTAATACTTTCATTCAAACTTCAAAAAAAAGGGGGTCTGGGGCACACACAGAAATTCTTCAAAATGATCCAGAACAATTATTCAGTGGCATCAGTTTGACTGGGCGATTGCAACTGACTTGCTGATTCAGTTCGGAAATCTCATCTGATCCAGAGATTGGTTTCCATACAGCTTTCAAATCAAACCTCCAAATTGAACGTTTTTATGCTGCCACAATACGGCATACTACAACACGCACCAGTCCATCCACCTTTTCTCTCTCTTTTTTTCATTGCTATGTTTTATTTAATTGAATCTCTGTATCTTTCAGAACCAACCATCTTGCAATCTTGCCTGCTAAGGGCAGAGAGTCCATTCACAAGAATAACCAAAATTGGAGGTTTAAGAAATGGCTTGCTTAATATACTATCCAATATCCAATCCGCACATATGAAGGTTTAGATGTTGGCCTCATTTCAAAAGGGGAAGACTGAGTGTGCAAGACTGATAAAAGGAGGGAGGGAAGGAGTCCAAGGGACAGAAGTTAATCCATGATAAAAATGCAAGACTGATAAAAGTGAGGGAGGGACAGAAGTTAATCCATCCATGTCCTTGGACGGCATCTAGAAGCAGCAATAATTTGAGAGGTAAAGTGAGCTGCTGACACCTCTTCCTTTGCATCGGCATCCAAAGATTTTTCTTACTTTTAGCATTCTTCAAACATTGCTGTCTTATCTCTGACTTAACCAGGGTAGCCAAAGGAAGACTTGCTCTTTTTCTTCCTTAGCTTCATGTCCAGACTGCATAATTTGCCTATGAGAACTTTCAAAACTCTTATCCACCAAACAAGGATATACAGGCAATCCTTAACTTACAATGATTCGTTTAAGCTGTAAAATGGGGCAAAGCTCACTCAACAACAGTCTCGCTTAGCAATGGAAGCTCAATTGTGGTCATAAGTCAAGGATTACCCATACTTAAACCCAAGAAAGAGGGAGGCATGAGAAAGAAACTCAAAACCAGTGGTGGGATTCAAATAACTTAACAACCGGTTCTCTGCCCTAATGATTTCTTCCAACAACCAGTTCATCAGTGGTGGGATTCAATCTTTTTTACTACCACTTCTGTGGGCGTGGCTTAGTGGGCATAGCTGGTGGGCGTGGCAGGGGAAGGATACTGCAAAATCCCCCTTCCCTCCTCACTAACCTGCTTTCCAGCTCCATTCTTCTGTGCAGGGCAACCAAAGAAGACCCAGCCAATCAGCTGTGGGCATGGTTTGGTGGATGTGGTGTTCTGTGGGCATGGTTTGGTCAGCGAGGCTTGGTGGGTCTGGCAGGGGAAGGATACTGCAAAATCCCATTCCCTTCTCACCCCACTCACCTGCTTTCTAGCTCCGTTCTCCTGCACAGGGCAACCAAAGAAGACCCAGCTAATCATCTGGGACTTGGGAAGTGGAGAAGAGATGGGGGCAGGGCCAGTCAAAGGTGGTATTTGCCGGTTCTCTGAACTGCTCAAAATTTCTGCTACTGGTTCTCCAGAACTGCTAAGAACCGAGTGAACACCACCTCCGCAGTTCACCAAACTGCTCAGAAAATTATGCGAACTGCCTGAATTCCACCACTGAAGATAACCTCACATTGATATTGTTTGATGTAGAGGGGTCAAATTCTGCTCTTCTCAACTACAACAATAAAGACCATTTAGAAAAATGATTACAGGTAATCTTCGACTTACGAACTGTTTGAAATTAAAATGGCCGTGTCTCTTCCTTGATCTTGTCTCTCTTGAACACGAACACCGATCCTGAAAGTCTACAGGCAGACCTCGACTCACAACAGTTCATTTGGGAACCTTTCAAAGTTACAACAGAACTGAAAAAAGTGACTTAGGACCGTTTTTCACATTTACAACTGTTGTAGCGTCTCCATGGTCACGTGATCAAAATTCAAATACTTGGCAACTGTCTCATATTTATGATGGTTGCAGTAACCCTGGGGTGGCATAGTCCCCTTTTGCAACCTTCTGATGAGCAAAGATAATGGGCAAGTCAGATTGACTTCACAACCGGATTACTAACTTAATAAGTACAGTGTGTCAGGGCTCCGGTAGTTACTATCATTTAAATCATGAGTCTCTAGCCAAGAACTTAAAGAAGATTTATTAGGAGTAAACATGCAGGCACTGTCTGGGTGTAGCTGACTCTGAGATACATCATTCATTGTCATCCTTGACCATGAGTGCATCATAATTCATATTCTCCAATGGGACACATCCATAGCCAAGAGTCATCAATCATGTTCTCCAGTTAGAATTTTGCATGGCAGAAACTTCACTCACCTAGAAACTATCTTTGAAAACATTTATGGAAGGCAAGCTGCCTGCTGCTCCCCCCTCCCTTTCTGTTGGCAACTCTACAAAGACCATAGACATATTTTATGAGTTGACACAGTGATTCACTTAATGAACTGTGGCAAGAGATGTTGTAAAATGGGGCAAAACTCACCTAACAAATGTCTCGCTTAACAAAACAAAAGTCTGGGGCTCAACCGTGATCGTAAATTGAGGATAGCAATATAAACGAAGGGCCCTGAAATACAAACCCTACAACCTTCTTATTAGTTTACTGATTCTTTTCTCTTTCCTCAATACCCACAGTATCTGCAGTTTTGTGATCAAATCATTTTGCTGGAGGACGGGGAGATGTTGGAATGTGGGACCCACGCGCAGCTGTTGAAAGCCAAGGGCCGTTACTCTCAACTCTTTTATAAACAGCGTGCAGAAGACATCATTGTGGGTTTTAGTTCTCCAGGCTTATTTTGTGCTGCTGCCTATTAGCTTACCCAAAATTAGTTTTCTGGTACCGGTGAAAGCTGGTTCTAGAAGATCTTTCTTCTCATCCAGCATTGAATTTGAAACTTTTGATGCCTTTAGTGATTTACCAGCAAACGTTGTACAGGCGAGAGACATCCAAGCGATTGGGCAAACATTTGTCTGAAAATGCTTATAGGCTTTCCTGCTTGAGCGGGAGGTTGGATTAGAAGTTCTGAAAGCTCCAACACTCAAAGTTTTTAAGAAGAGATTGGACAACTATTTGTGGTATAGGGTTTCCTGTCTGAGTATGGGGTTGGATTAGAAGACCTCCGAGGTCCCTTCAAAACTCTGTTATTCTATTCTATTCTATTCTATTCTATTCTATTCTATTCCATCCCTATTCCTATTACTATTACTATTCCCATTCCATTCCTCTATTCTATTCTGTTCTGTTCTGTTCTATTAATTTCTTTCCTATTCCTATTCCCATTCCTGTTCCCATTCCATTCCATTCTACTCTATTCTATTCTTGCTTTAAAACCTCCCAGGTCTCTTCCATCTCTCTTATTCTGTTATATTTCAATGCCTAATCCACACTTCCCAAGCACGAACACAAAGAACAATATGGTTCATGCACCAACGCTGGCACTATTCTGAGATTTCCACTGCCATTTGCACCTCACAAACTTTTCAAAGCATGCTCAGATGAAGAGAAAATGCACAAAAGCAGCAGCGTCTGTGTGGAGAACAAAGGGGATGTGACTCATGCAATCAGTACCATGTGCAATACTGTGATATTTTTCCGTGTGCATTGTGATATTCCAGGCATGTGCCAAAAGTACAGTGATTATGGCTCAACGCGCACCATGCTGGCTCAGGAATTCTGGGAGTTGAAGCCAACAAGTCATAAAGGGGGCTATTGTTCCCCACCTCTGGGTTAGACAGATGTTGTATATGATCTAGCTGGGCTTCTTCCTTCTCAAATGAAAAATTCTGACTTTGTTTACTTTAGATTGCAGACAACCAATTTTTTCCATCATCATCAGATGAATTAATGAAAAAGAAAGATATCCAGGATCACAATTCAGACAACTCTTCCACAGAAGTGAAAATTCCTGGTAAAATTGTTTCCTTTCCTTCTTTATATTTTTAACGATCGCAAGTATTAGCTTAATTTTAGATTGGTCATGGACAAAACTGATGACCATCCCAAATTGGATCCATGGAACATGCTGAATGCAAGTGACCCAACAGCATGGCTGGTTGGGGAATGCTGGGAGCTGAAGTCCATGTAGTTGGGAAGCATTGAATTAGATGCAGCTTCTCTACCATTTTCTGGAACTGTAAGACAGAGATTCTATGAAGCAATGAACATGCTCTAGTAGGCTAGAAACCAATCCTCTTTAAAGATGTGGAGTGGATTTTACTCTGCTAGTTGTGGTTGACTATAGGCTCATTTCCATTTCAAGGCCATTGACCCTGGGCTGTCTGAAGACATTTTCAGGGTCATTTGGCCAGCGTGATGTCACAGAGTGCTGTTACTTTCCCACCGAAGTGACAACTGTTTATCTACTCACATTTGCATGCTTTTGAACTGCTAGGTTGGCAGAAGCTGAGTTGAGGACAGGAGCTCACCCCATCTGTGGCACTTGGGTCTCAAACCCGGGCTGCCAGCTTTTGGGATGACAAACCCAGAGTCTTAACCACTGAGCCACCGTGCTGCCCTAAGTCTTTTCATGTTCCCTCAAATATGTTTAAGGAAAAGGCATGCCAGAAGATGCTTTTCCCAACTGAATGGAAGTTCTGGAAATGCCACATTAAAAAAAACAAATTGAAAATTAAGTAAAAGACCATAGGGAGAGGCCTGGTGAATTCTGTGCCTAAAGTACCGAAGAGGAAATGGGAAAAAGAAAAAGAAAAAAAAGCTCAAATTCCAAGCTAAATCAGACCCTTGGGGCAATTTTCCTTCTGACCTGCCTCTGCTTTGTTCACAATCAAAAGAGGAGAATAAAAAAAAATCAATTGGGTTTTGCATCTCAGCTGCTGGCAGTATTGATCACTTCAGGTAAATCAATCTCCTCTCCAGTTGCATTCTTGTCATGGGCTTCCACTCATTCAACAGCCATAAGAAAAACAAAAGGAGCATTTTCCGTATGGCTTCATCTCGGGGGAATGGTGGGGGGGGGGAAAGGGGGACATTTGTGAAGGCCTTTGCGAAGCTGCAAATGTTCATTTGAGTAGCTAGGCTCAATCGACGTCCAATTTGCTTCAAATGCATGAGAATTATCATCCTTGGGTAAGATTGTGGTGCGAATAAATGCTTGGTGATTTCTGCCACAGCTCCTGAAGCCCAGCTGATTCAAAAAGAGGAGAAGGCAGAAGGTTGGATCAAATGGGAAATCTACCATACTTATATCAAGGCATCTGGAGGTATGTGCCGTAACCGGTTGCGCAATTTCTGAAATGCATTTGTTCATGGTAAATTTCTGCAAAACTCATATCTATGGACATGTGAACACACCTGTATAATATATAATACCTGGGTATGATGGCATAATGTGTCAAAGAGAGGTGGTGGGAATTTAAATCGACTTGGAAAAAAATCTATCTCTCAAATAGATTTAGGACTGATTGAGAAGCCTTGATAGCTTTGTTTTGGTGTCAACTATTTATTAATACCCCACAACTATCTGAGCATTTTGCTTTTTCTTTTGTTCCCTTGCAAAAGAGGCATCTTACTTTATATATTATAAAACAGATACAGAGACTCTGGACAAAGTGCAAATGAGGAGACTGGAGGCTAAAAAAAGAAGAAGAATGTTTTCAGGAAATGGGTTTGTCTAGCCTTAGTGAAAAGGAGGACTAGAGGTGACATGATAGCAGTCTTGCAGTATTTGAGGGGCTGCCACAAAGAAGAGGGGATCAAGCTATTCTCCAAAGCACCTGAGGGCAGGATGAGAAGCAACAGATGGGAACTAATCAAGGAGAGAAGCAACCTAGAACTAAGGAGAAATTTCCTGATAGTTAAAACAATTAATCAGTGGAAGGGCTTTCCTCTAGAAGTTGTGAGTTTTCCATCACTGGAGGTTTTCAAAAAGAGATTGGACAGCCATTTATCTGGAATGGTCTAAGGTCTCCTGCTTGAGCAGGGAGGTTAGACTAGAAGACCTCCAAGGTCCCTACCAGCCTTTTTTCTTCCCTTCCCTTCCCTTCCCTTCCCTTCCCTTCCCTTTCCTTCCCTTCCCTTCTCTTCTCTTCTCTTCTCTTCTCTTCTCTTCTCTTCTCTTCTCTTCTCTTCTCTTCTCTTCTCTTCTCTTCTCTTCTCTTCCCTTCTCTCCTCTCTTCTCCTCTCCTTTCCTCCCTTCCCTTCGACCAAAATCTCTGTGCATGTGAGGATTCCTTTAAGATTTATCTTGACAGCATTGGGCTTTTTTGGTTGCAACAGGAAGAAAACCCACTGATGGGGTGGGTGTTTTTCTGTGACATATTTTTTTCCCATTGCACCAAAGTTTCTCTGCCTGCCTCCATATTTCTTTAGTGAAATGAAAGGTCCCATGGAAGGAACTTCTTCATCACAGCATGTCTTCTTTTGGAATTAAACAGAATGGGAATCCAAACCCTTCACAGTATTTATTGGATCAAGAATTAACTGAACAGGCTGCCTTCTTGCAACAGGCTAAGCTGCAAAAGAATTCACCAATATTACTAACTCCCAAAGCTAACTAAGTTTAGCGTGTTATGCAAATGCAGCTGCTAGCTCTTCAACTTAACAGGTTCAGTGGTTGTGTGAACTCAACCTTCATATCAGTGGTGGTATTCTACTGGTTCGGCCCGGTTCACATGAACTGTTAGTTAAAAAAATTAATATTGGCTGAACCGGTATTTCTATTTTGTCTTCCTTCCGGTGATCAGCTGTTCTGATGATCAGCTGTTCCGATTATCAGCTGTGCCAAGATCCCCCTTGCTGTCTTACTGCTTTGCCCAGGAGGCTTCCCTGAGGCCCAGGAGGCAAAAAAAAAATATATATGGAGCATGTGGGGGGGGGGGTGCTGCAGAAAAACATAAAAATAAGCCATGCCCATCCAGTCACGTGGCCACTCCCATCTAGCCACTCCCACAGAACCTGTAGTAAAAATATTCGCATCCCATCCCTACTTAATATCCTCAGGAGGCAGCCTGGTTTGACATCCCATGTCCACATTCCCTCCTAGGTTTCCTGTTGTGGTTTGTCACCATTCTTCTCTTTGTTCTGATGATTGCCAGCTCAACCTTTAGCAACTGGTGGTTGAGTTTCTGGTTAAACCAAGGATCTGGGGTAAGTAAGTGCCATTTGGCACCAAAATATCATTCATTTATGTTAGGGGTGTCTCACATTGATAACTTTAAGACTTGTGGACTTCAACTTCCTAAATTCCCACCAGATTATGTCCTCCTCTACATGCAAAGCCAGGGCTGGCCAAAAAAGTGAAGTAAAACTTCATAAAGTTTTATTTTGAAAGCATTCCTTTTCCACAAACTTTCCTCTGCCTCTACTTTTTTTTTGACCCACAGGCAAGGGCACAGCCAAGAAGAGATGATAGCGCAACTTTTAAAATCAAGTTTCTCCCTCTCTCCCTCTCCCTGCCCCCTCTCTCCCCCCAAAGTTAATGTCAGTTTTCTAATGCATGGCATTTTCCCAAACATTAGTGACGTTCATTAATTATATTTCCAAACCCAAGGGCAACATTTCTAGCACATTGAAGGATTACTGCTTGGTCCCCCGAAAGGTTTGCCTACTGACTGATAAGAGAAAAAGGGTTATTTGTGGCATACAACTTGCTGTCTACCAGCTTCAGGAAGAAGGAAAGGGAAGATATGATTGTGTTCTACTGGTAGTCCTCAACTTACAGCCATCTGTTTAGCAAGCATTCGCACTCACAATGGCACTGAAAGCAGCTACAACTGGGTCCTTGCACTTATGACGATTGCAGCATCCCTTGATCACCTGACCAAAATGTTGGCACTTGGTAACTGGCATGTATTTACGATGGTTACAGCATGCCAGGGTCATGTAATCATCCTTTGCAACATTCCCAGCAGGCTTTGGACAATAGAAATAGAGGCGGGAAGCCAGTTTTATTATTTATTTACACACACACACACACACACAAATAAATAAGGTTCATATATGTAAATAAATAAGGTTATAAATAAGGTTGATAGGTTGGTAGATAAATAGATAGATAGATAGATAGATAGATAGATAGATAGATGTAGATATAATGATTTAGAGATATAGAGATAGAGAAATAGATAGACAGAGATATGTAGATATAATATAGAGATAGATATAGAGAGATAAAGAGATAGAGATATGTAGATATAATGATATAGATAGATAGAGATAGAATGTAGATATAGATGAGATAGAGATATGTAGATATATTATAAATAGAGACATAGAAATATGTATAGATGATCGAGATAGATAGATATAGAGATAGATATGTAGATATAGATATGCAGATATAATGATATAGATAGAATGTAGATATAGATGATATAGATAGATAGAAACAGAGATAGACAGAGGTGGGCTGCACTTATATTAACAACTGGTTCAGATATATAACTGATGTTCCTTTTTTTCTCCATCTCCTATTTAAGAAAAGAGGAAACGCTTCTCTTCTTTTTTGCTTCAAATCTGTTCTTTAGAATACGACCTGTAACCCTCCCCAAAACACAACCTGCGATGCGGGCAGCATCACCACCAATCCTCAGCTTCACTTCTACCAGCTGGTCTTTGGGATGAGCGTGGTCATCATGATTATCTTGAGTTTCATCAAAGGTTATGGTTTCACTAAGCTGACCTTACGAGCTGCCTCCAACCTCCATAACACCATGTTTTACAAGGTATCACTAAATTTCGGTTAACCATCCTCGTGCTTCCATATTTATTTTTTTTTAACAGGGAGAATGAGACAAAGTTAATTTTATAAATCTAATTTGGGGCGTGTGTGTCAGAAAATCATCCAATGCCCATCAGGCATGAAAAACCAGACCCACATTAGTAGTGTTCAAGCAAGCTACTTTATTGTTCTAGGCCCATTCTACAGGAATCTCCACATTGCTAGCTTTTGCCTGGGAAACTTCAGATAAGGCCCAAAAACAAGGGGGAGGGGGGACAACTTGTCCTCTTGTGTTCACATAACAGTTCCAGATATTGTCCTACTTAAGCCCCCCTTTCTAACCCAAACAGTTGCTCTCCAACAGGGCTCCAGCAATTATTCAATAAATTGTACCTTAATATAGTTGTGTGCATTAATCCAGAGTCCAGTATGGTCCATCAGAGAGTTTGTGTCTTGTCCAGAAGATGGAATGGAGGATTGCTTATTCCAAAGTTGGCTACTAGTAAGGATGCAACAGGTCTTCTCGATAGTGGCTGTCATTTATGGATCAATCTGCAGGTCTTCTGAACACAAGCCATTTGCCAGGGGTAAATGAATGGCCCCTTCCATAAAGGTTTCTCTTTGACTTAGTTGTATCTTTCTCAGAATCTGCTAGGATTGGCTCAGATTGTAAATATGTTAGATAGACAGACAGACAGACAGACAGACAGAAGATAGATGATAGATAGACAGAAGATGATCGATGATAGATAGACAGAGAAACAGAGAGAGACAGACAGACAGACAGACAGACATGTAATAAATAATACAGCATAGACAAGGTCAGATCTGGATTCTTTAAAGATAGGATTTCCCCAAGGCCAAAAGAGCATTTCTATAGAAATCTCTCATGTCCCATAGATCCAATTTTAAAAACTAAAATAAAACGAAAGCTTAGAAAAGACTGTAACTTTTTGATGAATTTCAGAGATGCAGGAAATAAAGTTTCAGGAAAGGTTTGTGGCCTGAATCCACTTACAGCTAACAATCTGGTACCGGAAAGTAGTTTTCTTCCAAGTCAATTAAATTCTCTGTTGGATATTGCTTTCCAGCAAAGGATCTGGTTGGAATGTTCTGCTCAAATGATGGCTGGTTTTTCAGACTGGGTTGATAGAACTCGGCCATCTGTTAAGCGCCTTCCCCTTTCTAGCTGCAATAAATTTCATCTTCCAGAATTTCTGGAGTTTTTTAAGGAATCACTTAAACATAAGTAAGAATTATGGGAATTGAAGTCGTCTAACCTGGAGGTCACCTTGGCCGAGGAAGACTAGCATAAATCAGAGGAGAGCATATGAGTTCTAGTCCCATATTTTATGAGAATCTAACAATGTTGTTCTATTATTTTGCACTTGGCTAAAACAGATATTAAGATTCACCCCCCAAAAATCCAATTTCTAGCAGAAGGTTTAATTTCTAGCACTGCAGTTCTAGGCGGGAATTCTTATTGATTACGAACTCTTTCTCCAAGCACATGTTATTAGAAATGAATCGAATCACTCTCTTTTCTTTGCTTCATCGTAAAAGAGCCTTTAAAATCTGTTTTGCACTGATGCTGAAGTTTAGGTGAAACCGGCTTATTTCTGCCATCCAAAAACTGAGTGCTCCATAAAGGCTTATCTATCATCTCATGGCATTGTTATTGTTTATTTTATTTATTTATTTATTTTGTCAAGCAATTATAAGATAACAGGTATAAATGTAAACATAGTTATGAATACATGAAATGGATACATATAAGAAAAATAAAAAGAAACAATAGGACAGGGAAGGTAGGCGCGTTGGTGTGCTTATGCACGCCCCCTACAGACCTCTTAGGAAAAGAGTGAGGTCAATAGTTGTCATTCTGCGTTGTTTGTTGCATATTGTAGTGCTTTCTTCTCCCCCCAACACCTACCCCACTTATCTACAGATCTTGAAGAGTCCAATGAATTTCTTTGATACCAATCTCACCGGCAGAATCATGAACCGTTTCTCTAAGGATATGGACGAAGTGGACACGCGATTGCCATTCTACCTTGAGAACTTCCTGTTGCAGTTTTTCGGACTCCTGTCCATCTTTACAATGATCACCATTGTCTTTCCTTATCTCCTCATCAGCATGGCTGTCCTAGCGATCATTTTCATTCTGCTCTTCCAGTAAGTGGGATGCTCTGCACAGGTGGCCAATGCCTTTCATAAATGGATGATTGACAGCAGCAGCACTTAGACTTATATACCGCTTTACAGTGCTTTTACAGCCCTCTCTAAGTGGTTTATAGAGTCAGCCTCTTGTCCCCACCCCCAACAATCTGGGCCCTCATTTTACCCACCTCAGAAGGATGGAAGGATGAGTCAACCTGGAACCTGGTGAGATTTAAACTGCCAAATTTCAGGCAGCCGGCAGTCAGCAGAAGTAGCCTGCAGTACTGCACTCTAACCACTGTGCCACTATGGTTCATATCATATGACAGATGATAGATAGATAGATAGATAGATAGATAGATAGATAGATAGATAGATAGATGATAGATAGATAGATAGATAGATAGATAGATAGATAGATAGATAGATAGACAGACAGACAGACGGACAGATAGATGACATGATAGATTAGATAGATACATAGATAGATAGACAGACAGACGGACAGATATAGACAGACAGACAGATAGACAGGCAGGTGATTGATATATGATATATTAGATAGATAGACAGACAGATGGGGGACAGGTAGATAGATAGTAGATAATAGATGATAGACAGACAGACAGACGCACATGATTGTGCACAACATACCTGCATTCCATCACAGTATTTTTCAGAACACCATCCAAGACCTCAAACGAATTGAGAACCTCAGCAGATCTGTATGGCTCTGCTTGATCACATCTTCAATCCATGGTCTTAGTACGATCCATGCCTTCAACAAGACAGAGGACTACATCAATCGGTAAGTTTCCTGCCTGGATCCAAATCATGCTATTGTTGGGGTTTCCTCCCACCCTCTTTTTTCACTACCCATCTCTCCACTCTTCAGTATGGCTGTTTTGCTATTTTTGACCTGAGCACCAATCTTGTACCTGCCGCGAAATTGATGAAGCCTCTCCGCTATTGGGCTACCTAAGTGGGAGATATCCAGTGGTTTTCCATTTGCAGAAAATGCTGAGCTGCGGGGAAGCTGCCTGATTGTCCTATGGATTCTCAGGATGGCCTCTAAGTGCAGCCATATATATGATCCCCCATGAGAGTATTTTATATTCTTTTGCAACCATTAAACTATTGTTAAAATCTGGTTTCTAAAGCAACGGAATCCCACATTCAAGTCTTCTGCCCATTTCTGGCAGAACCGGAGGCTCCCTGGAAAAGCCTCTAACCAGTAACTCAGTGGGAGGATTGGCTGCCTTTTCTGAGCCAGTAGAATAGAGAGCCAGGATTTGGGGGTTCTCCCAACTGCACAGAATCATAGCTAAGGGCTCTCCTGAACCTCTGCGAACCTCCAATAGCCCACCCCTGAATCTATAGCTTCCTCTAGGGTCATCCAACCATGGTTGGCTGAAAATAACAGTAACAAGGACAGACTTCATAGCAGTTTAGTGATAGATCGGTGGAGAAAATGCTTTAGCCCTTTTTTCCAAAGAGAGCTGTAATGGTACATGGGAATGGCCTTGGAGTCAGGAGGAAGAGTCTGCAAATGGTCAGATAAGCAGCATTTAAGCCCACAGGAGGGATTGGGGTGGAGAAAAGATCTCGGAAGAAACCCTCCCTAGTTTTCAAGAGAGTGAAGTTAAGGGAGGGGTTTTGTAAAATTGTAACAATACAATTAGTATTTATGGTAGGTACTTCATGTCTGGTCTACCTTCAAGGGCTGACAAAAGCTTATGAATACTTTGTGTAATAAGCTTGTCTGACAAATCTAATGAGGTCACTTAAATACCTATAAAGGGACACAAACACATTAAACTTAGGAACGTTGGTACTCTCTGGACTCAGGGTTCAGTTGTTGTAAACATCGAAGCTCGGAGAGCACCGAGGACCCCACAGTTCAACCCTGAGCTACAAATATTCTTTTCCATCAGTATATTAAACTTCATGACTTCCTCGGCACGTCCTGACTTTGAACCAAAACATATGTTAATTGAGCAACTAAGCTAAGCACGTTTTGCAAGTCTTGCCATGGAGACTAGAGACCTGATGTGGAGAAGGTTATGGGATCCCACTACCGTGGGGTCCTTGAGACAGAAGTTGCCCTCTGCAGCCCTGATCCTACGAGAGAAAAAAGGAAGCTCACATTAAAAGAAGGAAGAGGTGGAGGAGAAAAACATCCTACCTTTCCCACCCTGCCCAAGGATGAAGACCCTAATATCTTTTTGTTTTTTTTTTAAATTGACTACCATCTTATTCAACCAAACCTAAAAGTCAGTAGCTTCTCGGATTAACCTTCCTATCCAAGCTGCAGTCTCCACTGTGGATTGTATGAATATTCATGGCTGCAGTTGTAGTTTTTCAAAGAGAGATCTTGGCAGGATTTCCCTTACTGTCAAGGTAGTCCCAATTCTCATCACTGCCCAGAAGAAGCAGATGATATTTACAGGAGGAGGAATTTCTTTTTTCTAACATTGCCTGTTCAGTTATTCGGCCTCTCTATGAAGGAGAAAGGAAGAGAGGTGATAGCTAGAAGGGAGATAAAGCCCTGACATAACACACATTTTGTGCATGTGTCTCAATAAAGGTTCGTGCCTCTTCCTCCTCCTTTTCCCTTCTCCTTCTCCTCCTCCTCCTTTTCCCTTCTCTTTTCTCCTCCTTCTTCTGCTTTCCTCCTCCTCCTCTATCTTCTCCTTTTCCTCTTTGTCTTCCTCCTCCATCTTCTTCACCTCTTCCTCCTCCATCTTCTCCTTCTCTTCTTTCTCTTTCTCCTCCTCCTGACTGCTAATTTCTGCATTTCAGCACCAGCCTGCTGGAGATATCAGTGCTGGAGACTATCAGTGTTGGTAGGAGTGTTTTTGGTGGAACAAGCAACCAGCAAGAATATCAAGGAACGACCAAGAATACTCCCACCATCACTGATTGGGCAAGCCACTTACATAAAGAGAGCAAATCCCACTCCCTTCTAGCATTGATGATGTCACCTAGTTTGGTAATGAAACATCTGTAAGAAAACCACCAAGCTCAGAGAGCATCAGGTTCAACCCTGAGCTACAAATATTCACTTCTATCACCAAGACAACTATTGAATAACTGATTCTTACTTTCTTTTCAGTTTTAGGATCTTGAATAATGAAAACTCAAACCATTTCCTTATGTTTAACTATGCACTGCGATGGTTTGCATTGAGGACAGATATTCTCATGAGCTTCATGATGTTGACTGTAGCCCTGTGTGTGGTCCTCAGCCATTCTTCTATCAGTACTGCAGAAAAAGGCTTGGCTCTATCTTATTCTCTCCAGGTAAAAATTTGGTGGGTAGGATGTTCAAGTAACTCATCCTTCATTTTCCGAGTGTAGACTGGGGTGATATTAATACCATAAAAAGAATGGGTTTACAACATGTGAATCAATATTGTCAAGAGTCTGGGAAATCAGGAGATTCAGGAAGTTCAAATGAGTATAAAGCTTTATTGCAAGCTTAAGTCCTCTACAAGAATCTAGTCAAGTAACTGTTAAGAGAAATCCATAGGAGTTAAGAATAGCAAGGAATTCAAGGAGGGCTGGAGTTAGATCTCATGCAGGCATCTTCTGCATTTATCCCTCTCATTTTCCAACAAGTTCAGGAGAGTGAGAATATACAAGCACACAAACACACACACATAGAGAAAGATGGGGGGGGGAGAGAGATTTGTAACTGTAGGCTGTCCTTGACTTGCAATCACAAAAACTTTGGGACCAAAGTTGCATTGCTAAGCAATTCAGTCATTAAATGAGTCACACCTAATTTTACAACCTTTTTTGCCACAATTGTTAAGCAAATACAGCTTCTTTTATTGATAGAAATTCTGCTTATATATAGCACCACAAAGCAACAAAGAATACAGTCACCATGTGCTTTACTCCTCAACTGTTTTACTGAAACAGGAAACTCTACTTAGAACAAAAGAGCATAAAGAACATAGCATGGATGCAAACTTGCAGACACTGCCATCTACTGGCTGAATACTACTTACTTATTGCATAGAAATACATTCCAACGGTGCGTTCCAACACTTAGGTTAAGGACTTTGCTTGTCACAAGGCACCTGGGAAGGTCACAAATAGCAGTCATGTGACCCCAGGATGCTACAACTCTTGTAAATGCATGCCAATTATGAAATCACATGAATCATGGTCATAGTGACTATGGTGATTATGTGTTCCACCTAACAAACATCTCAGTTAGCAATAGTTCAAGTATGGTCAAAAGTCAAGGACTACCTCTGTACCTCCTTCCATAAAAAATGGGCCTGAAATGATGAAAAGCTTCAGGAGAAGGAAATGGCATTGTATTTTTGTATCGAACTCAGAATCAAATACTTAGACTTGGAATTCTTCCATCCTAAGCCCATCTCCTTTTTCAAACGCATACTGTAGCCCTCAAAGCGGATTGTTAAAAACAACCACAGAAAAAAGCCATGTGCAGCTTTCTCCATAAGGTGGGTCTCAGGATACCAATTAAAAATAACACACACACACACACATACACAAAGCAAACCCGGCCCTCTGGAAGAACACTTTCCCACCTATCACTTTACTATACTCCTGCAAGTTTGGAAGCTTTTATCTCGTATTTGGGGGAACCTGCTCTGTCCTTTGATATTGTGGCTTCATCCTGTCCTGGCCAATATATTCTGTATTGAGCTAGTGATGCTCAAAAATGCAAATGGCCTAAGCCAGTGTTGGCTAACCTTTTCATCGTTGCGTGCCAGAAGTGCACACGAGTGCATGAGTGACACCTCCCTCATCCCCTGTGCATGCATGCATGACCCCTCCCGTGTGCTCCATCCACCCCCGCGCATGCGTGGCAGATATCAGACAATCAGTTGACTGGCGGGAGGCATGCACACATGTCCAGTGGAGCAGTTCCAGGCAACTGCTCACATGCCAGTAGGAATGGCTTTGTGCCACTTCCAGCATACATGCCATAGGTTTCCCAGCACGGGACTCAGCAAACAATTTGCCACAGGTGAGCTGCCTTTTCTTTTAAGGTATTTTGCTTGCATGACAGCAATTTTAAGGACAATTAAAATTACAACTGCATGGGTATCCCCCAATTATGACTGTTCATTTAGTGACTGTTCAAAGTTACAACGGTACTGGAAAAAGTGAGTTGAATGACCGTTTTTCATACTTACGGCTGTTGCAGTATCCCTGCATGGTCAGCTGATCAAAATTGAGAGGCCTGGAAATCGGTTCGTATTTATGACGGTCACAGCGTCCCAGGGTCACGTGATCCCCTTTTGCGACCTTCGGACAAGCAAAGTCAATGGGGGAAAGCCAGTGTCAGTTTTCCAAGTGATGAAATCCATTTAAAAAGAAAAGAGCAAAGTCCATCTTCCAAAACAATTTCTTTTATTTAGGAAAGCATCAAATTGGCAACATTTGTTGTAATTCTGGATCTGACACAACCCAGAATTATACCACATAATATTGGTAGTTAGAAACAGCCCCCAAAAGTCACATTCCCAAAAAGAAGTAAATCAACATTTGGCTGGCGTCACCAGTCTCTACCTCCAGGTCTCAGCAGGGTCAGCTTTTGTTCCCATGGGAAGAAGAACCACCTAGCCTAAACAATTTTCTCTCTCTCTCCACTCTTCCCACCTTAGGAATGTGGCAAGCCTGAAACCCTCCCCCCCATAACCAGCAAAGAGAGAGAAAAGGAATATATAATAAGGCGAAATAAAATGGCTGTGCATATGTCAATTTCGGGCTTGACAGCCAGATTCACTTAACAACTGCGTTCCTAACTTAACAAATATGGTGATCCATGTAACAACTGTGGCAAGAAAACACTCCCTTAGCCAATGTTTCACTCAGCAACATAAATGTTGGGCTCCATTGTGGTTGTAACTCAAGGACTATTTGTACATTTTTCGTGCAATTTTAATCATAATTTTAATAATTGATCTACTCCCATTGATCCACCCTTCCAGCACATTTCCAAAAAAGGAAATCCCAAATTACATTCATATGAATTCCAGAAGATGAGAAGTTCCATGTTGGATGGGATCTGCATTTATCTAATATTCTGGTGTCATAATAGTGGCCAGAATTTCTTAAACAGAATATGTGTACAGCCACACCCTGGCTAGTGTTCACCCACAATAGGAGTCAAGAGATTTCTAGTTTGTGAAATGGGATTTTTAATAAGCCAAGAGGCTTATCCTTCGTGGATTTCTCTAATCTCCTTTCAAATTCATTCCTGATTTATTTATTGAGGCCATGTACATATGCTGCCTACCAGTGATGAGATTCAAAAAATTTTTTAGTTCTGTTTCTGTGGGCGTGGCTTGGTGGGCACGGCAGGGGAAGGATACTGCAAAATCTCCATTCCTTCCCCACCCCACTAACCTGCTTTCCAGCTCCGTTCTCCTATGCAGGGCAACAAAAGAAGACCCAGCCGATCAGCTGGGACTTGGGAGTCAGAGAATAGATGGAGGCAGGGCCAGTCAGAGGTGGGGTTTGCCGGTTCTCCAAACTATTCAAAATGTCCACTACCGGTTCTCCAGAACTGGTCAGAACCGGCTGAATCCCACCTCTGCTGCAGTGGTGGGATTCAAATTTTTTACTATCGGTTCTGTGGGCATGGCTTGGTGGGTGTGGCAGGGGAAGGGTACTGTAAAATCTCCAGTCAGAGGTGGGATTTGCTGGTTCTCTGAACTGCTCAAAATTTCCCCTACTGGTTCTCCAGAACTGATCAGAACCGGCTGAATACCACCTCTGCTCTGCTACCTACACATGCAAATCTACAGGACAGTACAGTGGTTTGTTTGTACCTATGAAATTGTGCTGGAACTGATTGGATTTGTCCCTTCAGAAGATCCCTCCATAGAGCAAGGTTTCCTACGATCTCTCTTTCCCCGTTGTTTTTTCTAGCTAAGTGGACTTCTTCAAGTATGTGTGAGATCGTGCATTGAAGTGCAAGCCAGATTTACTTCTGTGGAGCAGATAACCAAATACATTGTGGTAAGAAAGGTTCCCCGTCAGAGGAACGAATGCTAAGTTTTCCATGTTGTTTTTCAGGCACCCCAAACACAAAAATAATATTTGCAGAAATCCAGAACACGATGCATAAATCAATAGAAGTTGTTGTTGTCATGGTTGAAGTGCTGGTGTAAATACATTATTGAGTTGGCATTTACTAGTTTATAGATCTAATTTTCCATTTCTTCTTTTAACTGAAAGTGACTCAAATGTCAAGTATCCACTGCTATAATTACGGAAAACATTAGTTTTAAGTAATAGGTGAAAGAAAGGGGGGAACGGTTCTTTTTCATACATTTATCCCCCCAATTTTATTTTTAGAATGTCTCTTGGAACAAATGCCATAAATAACCAACCAGTAGCATGAGCCTCACTTGAGCCTCAATTTATGGAAATGTTCAACTTCTGGTAATTCCAATCTCTAACTAAAGTTAGAGATTTTAGTTGATACTCTAACGGGCAGTAGCAATAACCTTGAGAAACAGAAGGAAAGTGGCCCAAATAAGAAACCGGTCAAACAAAAGAAATTTAAGTTGAAAGCAGAAATGTAAATTCAGAAAGCATCTCATTTTTGATGCTCCCTACTTCTCTAGGAGATAAAAGAAAAGAGGAAGGACATGCATTCAGATTTGCAGTACAGGCAGCCCTTGACTTACCACACAATTGAGCCCAAAATTCAGTGTCAGCTTTGGAAGCCATATTGAGATTTGATGCTGCCACAATTGAGCCTGAGAAAATGGGAGGGAGGAATTCATTTGAGTATAACTAGTGAGACGAAATAAAATTATTTTATTGGTTCAAGGTCACGGAATGTGGTGCATAATGAAATGGGAATCTGTTATGGTTAGCTGGCAGCAAGTGCGGACGGGTGAGGAGAGTGAGGACTCAGATGAGGGGCCAGGACCATGAGAGAGTGGACTGCTGCTTTCAGAGATTGTAGGGGCTGGCAGCCACGATGGGGAGGTTCCCGAAGAGCCTGTGTCAAGTGTGCATGCATGCAGGATTGCTCGGAGGAAAAACCAACTACAACAGCACGGAGGACTCAGGAGTAAGGCTGCAAGGTAATGGCCCCTCCTTCAAGAAGATAAAAGCCAGCTGTGAATCGGACATTCTTTGCAGAAGGCAAAGACGTTTTGAAACTCCAGCCTCGTGGACATTCCAGTATCCTAAATTTGTATTTGAAGATTCTTGTATTGCAAATTATTTCTTGTCTGTTATCTTTTGGAAAGTCTCGCACAGTTTGGCAAGGCTTGTGCTTATCACAGCTAATTATTTTGTAAAAGCATTGCAAGGTTTCTGTTCCTTTTGGATTGTGTTTGATTTGTTGGAAAAGGGCGTGGGTCAGAACAGAATCTTGCTTTGGGAGAGATGGTGATTGGACCATGGGATGTGGTGATGGCTAAGGGAGAAATGGATGTGTAGTTTTGACTTTTTCAAGGAAGCCCGAAACTTTCAGATTCGGGATTCCACAGATGTGCCAGTTACTATCCCAATAAAGGAACCTTTGAGAAATGTCTGTCTTGGAGTTATTGGTTGGATTGGAGGGTTGCTGGAACACTGACATTTAAGCAGCTAAGTGAGACATGTGTTAAGGGACTTTTGCCCCAGGTTACAACTTTTCTTTGCACTGTTGTTAAGTGAATCACTGCAGTTGATCAATTAGTAACCGGGTTGTTAAATGAGATATGGCTTCCCCATTGATGCTGCTTGTCAAAAGGTTGCCCCAAAAGGTGATCACATGATCCCAGGACACTCCAACTGTCATAAATACAAGTCAATTACAAGTCTGAATTTGGCTCACGTGACCATGGGATGCCTCAATGGTCATAACTATGAAAAACAGTCGTAAGTGACACTTTTCAGTGCTGTTGTAACTTTGAAGGGTCAGTAAGCGAGCTGTTGTAAGTCAGGGACTACCTATATTCTGTTATGGTAACCTTATACCATATAATAAAGCTTATAATTGATTCTTGTCTCCCACAAAAGGCTGACAGATATGGATTCCAGATGCTCTTTCTTTGTTTCCATCAGAAATGCACTCCTGAAGGATCAGAGATCGCTCCCGTGATCACCCCTCCTCCAGGCTGGCCCGATCAGGGGGAAATAATTTTTAAGAACTATCAGATGAAATACCGAGAAAATAGTCCTATTGTACTCCATGACATCAACATCCACATTCATGCTAAAGAAAAAATTGGGATAATTGGCCGGACAGGTTCAGGTATAATCTACTCTGTCGATTGCTTTGTACATACAGATAATGAAATGCCTGTTTCTTTATTATTTACTCAAGTATGGGAATAAATGGGGAGGCATTGTAAAGACTGAGAAAGTGAACACATAACTTTTTGACCTGACTGATGGAGATCCTACATTGTACTGAACAATTTAAAAAAAAAAAACAATTTCATCCCAGATACAGTTCTTCCTTTACCAAAAAAAGGCATGGCATTCTTTGGTTTTGTAATGGTATGTGAGAAGGACCTTGGGAAACAGGAGGAAGAACCAAGAGATTAAGTAACAGTCAGAAGAGTCAGATGAATCCTCAGGATATGTGGGAACATGGCAAACTTCTCAGAAGGACCCTGTTTATTTTCTTGGATTGTATAGGTGAGGTAGGGAGAAATGAACTTTCAAACTTGCCAGATTCTGTTTTATGATAAAGTAGAGCTAACACTCCTAATTTTGCTTCTCGTCTGAGCTACCTTCCAACTACCATCCATCTTACAGTTGGTCAGTCTTACAAATAGGGGATGGGAATGAACATTTCCTGCAGACCTGGAAAAAGTGATTATAATGTTTAATGGATTCAATTGTGGGTTCCCTAACTATAAGGATATTTCCTTCTTACAGACCATGGAAGTAGTAACAGTGGGACTTACACAACTATGAATGCAGCTAGAAGGCATTATGGGTAATAGATGTGAAGTCGATGGTACCAATGCCACCAGAAGCCCCCACATTCAATTGACAAAATGTTAAAATAATTTCCTAGATATATTGTGGTATAGAATAGTTTGCAGTTATTAATTCATACCTATTTAAGGATATTTCCTTCCAAGGTAGTTTTGGTTAATGCAAAAGCATTGGAATAAGCATATAGATTTTTACATGTGGAATTTTATATAATGATATACAAGCTTCCCTTACTTACACAAGGCTTGTATCATATTCCCTCAGGTTATATCAAAGCATTTTCCCCAACCCAAAAGAAAACAAAGAAAAGAATTTGAATTAACCTGAATCTATCAGATTCAGTTTGAATCCATTTTACTTCTAATTGCTGAAATTATGATATTTGGGACCAGTTGCGCTTCTGCAAGCTTTCAAACAAATTTTAACTATTGTTCAGGTTTATGGTTCTCATTTTCATTCTCTCTCTCTTTCTCTCTCTCTTCTCTCTTTCTCTCTCTTTTCCCCTCCCTCCCTCTTTCCTCTCTCTCTCTCCCAGATCTTCCACTAACTATTTATTCTGTGCTCTTTCAGTAGCTTTTCAAGCATAGGTATCTCCAAACTTGTCAATTTTAACACTTGTGGACTTCTGCTCCCAAAATTCCCCAGCCAGAATCCTGGGATTTGAAGTCTTCAAGCTGCCAAAGTTGGAGACCCCGGTTCTAATGGATAATAAGGAGGGAAGAGACCTTAGGTCAACACATCCTGGCATATGCAGAAGTAGAAAAATGTAGTCCCTCCTCAAAAATACATTCCTGATGACAGATGAAAAATGCTCTCTTACTATCTTCCAGAAGAATGTGAGTTCCCTCAAGGTCACCTTGCCTTATAGAGATCTGCACAAATTTCCATCGTGGAATAATCCCACCTTGAAAGGATTAGATGGTTCTTAACTCAAAACAGATCCATTCTGGGGTTGGACGCAGCCTGTTGGAAGACCAGGAGGTTCTTTAATCAAATATTTCGCCATATCCAATTTACACTTTCTAAACCTAGAAGCACAAAGAGGATATCCCAGAAGGTTTAGTGCCATTTTTTTAAGCTCTGAAAGCTTAATACTGTACTAAAATGTGAAGCTTTGAAAGCTTAAACCTGCACAGAGACTTTTGGACACTGGTGTGAAATCTAAATAGCAGTCTAAATTCTCTTTCACTTACTGAAAAATCCTTGATTTCCAGAAAAAAATATTTCTTGGTTCTTGGATGTTGACATTCTTGGCTTGGCAAATATATTTTTAAATTTTAATTTTAATTATAATTATGCAGATACAACACGATGCATCCAACTTTTCCTTGTTATATATATATATACATTTTACTTCATCATTTACAATCTCATTTAATATATTAATTACTAATTAATCTAATCATAATTACTAATATTTTGACCTTGTCTTCTACTATATAACCATTGATAAAATTTATTCCATGTTTTATAATATTTAGATTCTCCTTTGTCTTTTATTTCTAAAGTTAACTTATCTGATTCTGCACATGCCATAATTGTTCTTATTATTTCTATTTCTGGCGGTATGATTTCATTTTCTAATATTGGGCATATAATTTTAGCCACTGTCAATACATGTACTTTTAGATTCATAATTTCCTTCTTAAATTTTTCTGATATTTTTTTAAAATGGAAAAGCTCATTTAAAAAGGACCCATGTTGGCATTGTTCAAATCTTGCAGGAAAGTCTTCTTTAGGAGCTGCTCTGTTTCGACTCGTGGAACCAACATCTGGCACAATCATCATTGATGGCATCGACTACCGCAACATTAGCCTGGAATCTTTACGTACAAAGCTGTCCATCATTCCACAAGATCCTGTTCTGTTTGTAGGTACAATAAGGTAGCTGTTGCAATTATCCACTAACCTTTCCTGCCATTGTAGGGGGGAAGTAGCAGCAGTAGTCAATTGGAAAGCCGGCAACCCAGGTTTGAGATCCAGCGCCACGAGACGGGGTGAGATCCCTTTCTCGTTCCAGCTCCTGCCAACCTAGCAATTCGAGACCTTGCAAATGCAAGTAGATAAATAGGTACCACTTTGGTGGGAAGGAAAAGCCCTTTAGGAAAGGGGTCTGCAAACTATGGCTCTGGAGCAACATGCGGCTCTTTTGGTCCTCTGCTGTGGCTCCCTGTTGGCTGATCCCACCACTGGCTGGCCCCGCCCCTCACCCTCCCCTCCTGTCATTCCTTGCCTGGCCTAAGAAGGTAAGGGTGATGGCGGCGAATGGAGACTCACTCCATATTCCAGAGGAGGAGGTGACTGGGTGGGAGTGAGTGATGTCGAGTTGGCCACGCCTACTCAGTCCCACTGGTTGTAAAATTATTGGCTCCCGGTGTTTATTGTTCTGTGGGAAATGGGTCCAAATGGCTTTTTGAGTGTTTAAGGTTGCAGACCCCTGTTCTAGGACATCATGCTGATCACATGACCATGGAAATGTCTTCGGACAACGCTGGCTCAATGGTCTTGAAACAGAGATGAACTAGGATCAGCAATAACTAGCAGAGTAAAATTCACAGGGATTTCTTTACCTTTAGTTTTCCTGCCAAAGCATAACCAGACTGCTAACGGTAGTTTCCAGGCCCTCTTTTAAAAAAGGAATCTAAAGGATTGAAGAATTCTGGCTTACAATCTGGGGTGACTGGAGAAGCAGGCTGTGAATGAGGACACTTTGTGATTTAACAGACCTTGTTTTCTTTTTTTTAAGAAATTATTTTCACCAAAGCACCCCTTAACTGACCGGCTACTATTTCATCCCTTGTCTTTAATGTCCTCTCGGATCATTTTTATTATAAGTGGCATTTATATCTTCTCTGGGCACTTGGGATGACAGAGATGGTCCTAATGTCACTCCGTCTTAGCCCTTCCAAGAAGGCAAGGAAAACAGTAAAAGGTCCAGAAATAATTTTCCTGGCAATAGGGTAAAATACAGATAGTCCTTGACATACAGCCACCATTGAGTTCAAAATTTCTATTGCTAAGCAAGGCAGTTGTTAAGAGAATTTGGTCTCAAGGTGACCTTTCTTGCCAGTTTTGTTAAGTGAAACACTCCAGTTCTTGAGTTAGTTACACAGTTGTCAAGGCAATCTGGCTTTCCCCATTGACTTTGCTTTTCAGAAGATCACAAAAATCAATCACATGATCTCAAGACACTGCAACCATCATGAATACGAGCCAGTTGTCAAACCTCTGGATTTTGATCATGCAATCACGGGGGATGCTGCAACGGTCATCAGTGTCAAAAACGTTCATAAGTCAGTTTTTCCAGTGCTGTTGTAAACTTTGAACAGTCACTAAATGAACTGTTGTAAATCAAGGACTACTTGGAATAGTTTTTTTTTCTAGGCCCATCGGGGTTTCTTTCTAACAGACCTTACAATGAACACAGAGGAGGCAGGATTATTTTAAATTAATTTCTTCCTCCTGCTTTGTTTTTGTCCCAGCACTGAGGAACCTATTTCGAACCTCCTACTCCCTTGATGCTCCATTTATCTCTTTCCCATTTGCAGGGATTTGTTTCATCTTTCCATCACACCCACACATTCCCTGGGCAAATGAAAGCCACAGCCTGGGTCTAATCAGTGCTAGTCTAACACCTTATGGCGAGGCTACTCAGCGTTGTGAGTTATAATGACTCTGTTGATTAAATTGGGAGAGGGCCAGGCTTTGGAACAGTCCTCCATCCCACGGGCTTATTGGTCTTCCTGCCTCTTTGGTTGTGAAAACTCATCCCACACAGTTTTCTGCGTTATATTGTATGCAAACACAGCCAATAGATTCATCGCCACGTTGAGCCATAAGGTAGCTTATTGAACTTAACCATTGGGTGAAGCCAGATCCTGGGGCTAATTCCGTGAATAGCAATAACAATAGTACTTAGACTTATCTACTGCTTCATAGCTTTTACAGCCCTCCCTAAGCAGTTTACAGAATTGCTCTCTTGCCCCCAACAATCTGGGTTCCCATTTTACCCACCTCGGAAGGATGGAAGGCTGAGTCAACCTTGTTTCAGTCAGGATCGAAATCCTGGCTGTGTGCAGAGTTAGTTTGCAGTACTGCATTCTTATCACTGCGCCACCACAGAAGGAAGGAAGGGAGGAAGGAAGGAAGGAAGGAAGGAAGGAAGGAAGAAGGAGAGACATGAAGGGAGGGAGGGAGGGAAGGAAGGAGGGGAGACGAAGGAAGGAAGGAGGGAGGGAAGGAAGGAAAGAAGGAATAGCAATAGCCCTATGCTTATGTACTGCTTTAGAGTCCTTTACAGCCCTCTCTAAGTGGTTTATAGAGTCAGCTTCTTGCCCCCAACAATCTGGGTCCTCATTTTATTTACTTCAGAAGGATTGAAGACTGAGCCTGGTGGGATTCTAACTGCCAAATTTCAGGCAGCCGGCACTCAGCAGAAGTAGCCTGCAGTCCTGCACCACCGTGGCTCTTCAATGAATCACTGCCGCCGGATCATCTTATGTTAAACCAGGGTGCACTTAAAAGGCTATTTCAGCTCAAACTGGGNTTCAATGAATCACTGCCGCCGGATCATCTTATGCTAAACCAGGGTGCACTTAAAAGGCTATTTCAGCTCAAACTGGGACGTAATATGGTTTTCACTATCCCAGTGAAAAATATCCCAGAAAGCAACATGGTTGTTGTCAGCATTTGCTTTCAGGAATAGCAAAAGATTGGAAACTTGTTTTGGGGGGTGGGTGGGTGGGTGCAGGGAGACTCCAAGGTCCTATTAGCTCTTTTGACTTATGTCAAGGTTGGGTCTCTTTCTCTCTCTCTCTCTCACTCTGAAGAGTGTACAGTGTAAGTGAACAAAAAAACAGAGGCAATGTTTTATACTAATTTACCAAATAGCCTAGTTCAAGGGTGTCAAACTCAAGGCCCAGCTGAGGGCCAAATCCAGCCCACAGGGTCCTTAGATCTGGCAATGGGGCTGCCCTGGAAACACCAAAGAACTGGCTTGTGGTGCCTCTACCAGCAAAAGTGAGGCCCGGGGGGCATGTGTAAGCTCCATTTTCACTGGCAGAGGGATGCAGGAGGCTGTCGCAGCTGAAAGCAGGAGCCCATTTTTGCTGGCAGAGCACTTGGGCCACCACAGGCACCCCCAACATGAGTGATGTTAAGCTGGCCATGCCCACCCTGGCCCCCAGGGTCAAACACAACCCTGATGCAGCCCTCAGTGAAATCAAGATTGAGACCCCTGGCCTAACTGATACCAGCCAGAGTATAGAAAAAACTCAAAGAAGCCGTGGAAGTTCAGAAGATGTGGAGAGATCTGGCCTGCAGAATTGCCAAGAGTCGGACACGACTGAATGGATAACATCATCATGCTCATCATCATCATCATCATTGTCCAACTTTAGCCCTCCAAAGATTCTACTCCTGGGACCTGCCTAGTACAGTTTGAGTCCACCTCTCTCCATTTAGTCAGATTTGCAAAATAATCACATGCACTAGGACAGCCTACAAATAGCATTAGAGTTGTGTTATCCTTGGAGTGAACACTTCATTTTTTCCAAACTACCAATTCCTGCCTTGCAGATACAACTTAGATCCTCTTCTTAACCACACTGATGATCAAATTTGGCAAGTTCTGAACCAAACCTTTATGATGAGCAAGGTATGTGGTTTGTGTTTTTACATATTATTATTTGCTGGTTGTTATAAAAAAAGACAGCATGTAGAATGAATAGATCTATAGATCAGCAGAGATAAGGATAAGATAGATAGAAAGATGGAAAGGAAGACAATTGATAGAGATAGAGATAGAAAGAGATATATAGAGATATCTATCAATATAGATACACATACCATAATTTATATCATAAATATGATATATAAAGAGATAGATAGATAGATAGATAGATAGATAGATAGATAGATAGATAGATAGATAGATAGATAGATGATAGACAGACAGACAGACAGACAGATCTATGGAGACTCAATCATCCAGTCATGATTGTCCCAAAGATGATTTTTTCAAGAGGCAACTGGACTTTCTGGTTTTTCTCTGAAGAAAAGAAAAACTCCATCAGAGCTAAAGAAGCTTCTTGGATGAAAAATGAAATGTCTTAAAAGAAAAANTAGATAGATAGATAGATAGATAGATAGATAGATAGATAGATAGATAGATAGATAGATAGATAGATAGATCAATAGATAGATTCAAACAAGTTAGCCATCATTGGATCGTTTAACACCCCAAGGCAAATTTTATGAGAACTATTCACTTCCTTGAGATACTAACCAAGTTTATATACCTGTTCTATTATATGTCTGCATCCCTTGGAGTTTACTTGTTGGAAAGAGAAGATGTTCCTTATCCCTAGATGTTGCTTGCACTGCAAAATGTTATATGGGCCATTTCTTTCTTTCTTTCTTTCTTTCTTTCTTTCTTTCTTTCTTTCTTTCTTTCTTTCTTTCTTTCTTTCTTCTTTCTTTCTTTCTTTCTTTCTTTCTCTCTCTCTCTCTCTCTTCCTTCCTTCCTTCCTTTCTTTTTCTCCCTCCCTCCCTCTTTCCCTCTCCCTCCCTCCCTCCCTTGCTGCTGTTCCTTTCTCCTGTTTCCCAGCCTTCTCCCTTGCCTGTCACCTAGCATCTGTGTCACTTATCGCACGCTCCATTTACATCTGCATCACTTTGACCCAGCAGAGAAGCAACGGTATCATTGTTAAAACCCATAGCCCGCCTTCAGCTATTGTGAGCAACAAAGAGAACGTTTCAGCTGTGTGGTATTTTCCCTTCCTCCCCGCTCCCTTTCTTGCTTTAGATTTCCAAATTACCAGGAAAGCTGGAGGCAGAAGTGGTCGAAAACGGAGAAAATTTTTCAGTGGGGGAACGACAGCTGCTCTGCATGGCGAGAGCCCTCCTGCAAAACTCCAAAGTGAGTCCTGTGGATGATTCTGACATGATTCAGGCTGGTCTTGACTACTTAAAAGAGCCCCTTGAAGTTAAAAGATTGCTCAGCCTGCATTTCCAGCTATCAATCAACCAACCAACCAATCAATCAATCCAGGGCTGGGCTTCAAAAATTTTAGCAATGGGTTCTCTTCCTGGTTGCTGGGTGGGCGTGGCCATGGGTGGGTGTGGTCTAGTTGGCCTCCTGCACCATGGTGAGGGGGGGTGATTTTGTCCTCCCCAGGCTCCGGAGGCTTTTCTCAAGCCTCCAAGAGGGCAAAACCGGCCTCCCTGGGCTCTGGAGGCTCTCTGGAAGCTGGAAATGGGTCTGAACTTTCTGGAGGCCCACTTTTCATCCCCGCACAAAACAAGCCTCTAAGCCAGGGGTCCCCAAACTTGGCAACTTGAAGACTTGTGGGCTTCCAATTCCCAGAATTCCTAAGCTAACAGGACTGGAGGAGGAATTCTGGGAGTTGGAAGCCCATAAGTCTTCAAGTTGCCAAGTTTGGAGACCTCTGCTCTAAGCCAAGGGTCTTCAAACTTGGCAAGTTTAAGACTTGTGGACTTCAACTCCCAGAGTTCCTGAGCTAACATGACTGGAGGAGGAATTCTGGGAGTTGAAGTCCACAAGTCTTGAAGCTGTCAAGTTTGAAGACCCCTGCTCTAAGTAGAAGTAGGAATGATTATGGGGATCGACAATAGTTCAGTTTCGGGATTTGATTCAACCAGATCTCCAACTCAACTTAGATGATCCAATTTGATGGTTGATTCAGATCAGATTCATTACATCCAAATTGGATGATCCAGAAGCCCTTTGTTCCTGAGGGAAAAAAGGCTTTCTTTTCAAATCAAATGAACTTTTGAAGTATGATGACTTTTTGGAGGATGTTGGAACATTTAGATGACCCTTTTGGGATTATCCCAGCACAAAGGTGATTCTTGTTATTTTCTTCTGCCCTGAAGGCAGGACAAACAGCAGTGAGGGGAAACTTAATCATGGAGGAAAGCAATCTAGAATTTAAGAGAAATTTCTTGACAGTGAGAACATTAACCAGTGGAACGACTTGTCTCCAAAAGTTGTGGGTTCTCCAACAGTATAGGTTTTTAAGAAGAAACTGGACAGCCATTTGTCTGAAATTGTATAAGGTTTCCTGCTTGAACAAGGGGTTGGACTAGAAGACCTTCAAGTTTCCTTCCAACTCTGTTATTCTGTTATGGTCAGTTATGCTTCCCAGCACCTGGCTTTATAAAAACTCTCTTCAGTAACTTTATTGGCCCTCCCAAGTTTTTCTTCTATGGGATCTTACCCTGTGTTTTATTTAAGCAATTGTTTGCCTATTTAAGAGACTGAATGTTTTGAAACACTCATTTTGGTGATTTGTTTCACCCTGTTCAAATGACAGACTGTTTAAATGATACTGCAGTTCCAACACTACCGTAATAATGTCATTTTGTTTTATTTTATTTTAATCTGGGCCTGCAGGACATTCCTGTCGCTATTCCAGCCAATTCTGTTTATCCAAGAAGCCAGTTCTGCTCTTTGGGGTTGCTATTCTTTACAAAAAAAGGAAGATGGTGCTATTGTAAAGGCTCCATCTGCATGCAAAATGTCAACTCTGTCTGATCTTGTAAATAAGAAAACCAAATATTTGTTTGGTTAAATAGGTGCTAAGGGACAACTGGCTTGCTAGTATTTCTGCTTGGCATCCTGCTTTTTGTTCTGAAAATACCTGTTCTGACATTTTGCTGCCTACCTCACCAAAAAGCCAGTGGTGGGATTCAAATTTTTTTTACTACCAGTTCTGTGAGTGTGGCTTGGTGGGTGTGGCAGGGGAAGGTTACTGCAAAATCCCCATTCC
>BHFT01072899.1:0-12113 GCA_004320025.1 Laticauda laticaudata
ACAACAACTCTTTTATTTCAACAAGTAATGCAATGGTAACAGAACAACAGCCCAAGCCACGGCAGCCCTTCTTATAGTGGCTTGCTCGCGGCTATTGGCCAATGACAGTACTTTAAGTGTTCCCGCCGTCCAGTGGGCCAATCGGATTGCTTCCTAAATAACCAATCTGAGAAGGGCCTTCTCGGCCAATCAGTTTAAGGTATTTGGAGTCTACCAAGTTCTATACACAACAACTTGTATCTTGCAATCGGTAAGCTTGTATAAGTCTCCAAATTTCTTCCATGAGCTTGCTTTAGAAGGACTTTATTTTTAATTTTATTTTTATCAGGTACTCATGAACACAGCACAAGTGAGAGATTAGGATAATTGCTTTCTATAGACTGTTCACAGAATGGAACATGTTATAGAACAAAATGGAAACATCAGTGGGTGTTCTGACATTCTCTCTTCTGAATGAAGACAAACCTATAATGTGGAGTGCTTTTTCATACTCCAGGAAATCAGTGATATTAATTTTATGAAGAGCTACAACAAGTCACATATCTAAAAATTGAAATCCCCAGCAATATATACTATCCTTTATAAAGGCTTCAATTGAAAACAGGGAGAGCAAAGCCTAGTATTAGCCCTGCGGGAGCTTAGTGATTGCTGCAAGAGATCAGGCAATTGACGTTTCTTTTTCCATAAAAGAAGTGAAAAAGGAAAAAGGAAAAGAAACACAGTAATTGTAGGAGAGTGGACAGCACTATATAATTACAGAAGCTCACATAATAAGGGTAATCAAATCTCATACTTCAAGGTGTGAAATAATTGCCTCATGATCAGAACAGAATTATTTCTCCTCCCAGATCTACAAAATAGAGTATTATCTGAATAAAGCAGTATAAAGATGAGAGCTATTTTGGATTGGGGGGAAAGGTTGGCATCATCATGTTGCATTCACTTTTAAAGACCAATCCTCAAATATGATTTATTGGAAGCAAGTTCCATTGAAAATAATATACCTTCCTAGAGTAAATTCTGCTAAATAAAGAGCGAACCCTCAGTTCATTATCTTAATCCTGAAAAACCTCAGCCCTAAAATTGTAAGTAAGGCAGTTTGGTATAATGGTTATGGCATCAGGCTGGAAACTGGGTGACTATGAGTTTTAGTTCCATTTTAGACACAAAACAGGGTGACCTTGAGCCAATCACTTTCTGTCAGGTCTAGGAATGAGGCAATGGCAAATACTTACCAAGAAAACTGCAGGGACTTGTTCACATAGTCTCTGAGAATCAGATATGATTGAACAAAAGAAGAAGAAAGTAGCAAGATTAATGAAACCTCCTGATGTTACTGCTGGCCTCATGGTACTATTAAATGTCCCTCATATGACAAGATAATATAGATTTTTTATGAATCTGCTTGACATTTTTCCATTTCCTCTAAAGGTGATGTTGCTTTGATGTGGCAACAATCAATGATTTCCCCTTGAACTATAAGGAAATAGCTGAACTGTTATACTTACTAGGTACATTTTTTGGCTCGAGATTTATGTCTGGTTATTTTTTTTTTCTCATTGTATTTACAAAAACTAAACAGTGAGAATTCTCTGGTCCTCATCATAGGCAACAGCACAAGAAGACTTGTAACCTTTCTTTTTTCCTCCAAAAAACAATATGATGCAGTGTACAGTTTAGCTGGTTTCAAAGACAAACAGACACTCCTCTATGCTAGACCAATATTCGAATACAGCTCATCAGTCTGGAACCCTTTAGAAGAAGGGCCTATTCCTAAATTCAAATGGTGTCAATTTGTGACAGTCAATTTCTAAGGTGAGTTAAATAAAGATGGTAGCATTCTACTTTGACATGTAATTATGGGAAATGAATTAGAGTCAAGGTTTTGCCCAAAATAGAAATAACTTGGTTTGTTGACTATGCCTTCGCTTCTTTTTAAGGAAAGCAAAGATAGAATAATAATAATGTTTAATTAACTTCTGCATAATCTCTATATAAATCTTAAATCAGTTTTGTTCCAAACATATTCATTTAATTCAAAGAATAATTTATCTTTCTTGGGTAAACCTGAATCTTAACATTCAAACTGAAAACAATTTCTTATGTTAACGATAAACTGCTCATCCAAGACACTTGTCTCATCCAATATTTTGATTTCTGATTATTTAACAGTAATTCATAATTATATTACTATATGTTACTATAATAGTATATAAGTATCATTCACAAAGCTATATTAAAATTCCAGGGATATTCTGAATGTCAGAAGACTGCCACTTGTATTATATGCAATGATAAATTAATATATTAACTTTAATTTAATACTGAGGTTGAAGTTCTTCTTATTAAGAACAAAGTTCATATCTTACGCTTACCCTAATATAGAAGAGGCAGCATTGTATGCCCTGTCCTTCTTGCTTACTTTCTGAAATTAAGGTTAGTAACTACTTATTTCCTATGTGTATATGATAGCCAACCAGATTCTATGCTTCCTTGTGAGTCTTTGTGTGGCTTCTCAAAGCTGAGGACTGAGAGGGGAGAGACCTTATTCTATTAGCTAAAGAGTCAGTTGTGCCAGCCAATTACCCTTTTTTTTTTTACCAATAACATGTATAGGTAATGTATATTTTACACAAATTTAAAATGGGCCAACTTACATGCCCCACCCCCCATTACAATAGCAACACAATAAAATCAACCAATTGATTGGATCTATCTCTATTCATGGTCCCCAAGACTGCTGACAAAAATCACGTCTTCAGGGCCTTTTGGACAAACAACAAAGTGGGAGTCAATTGTATTTCTGGGGGGAATGATTTTTCATAATGAAGGGGCCACAACCAAAAAGGTTCTTTTTTTGTGGTTCTACCAGAAGTGCATTTTTCATATTCTAGATGGAGATTATAGCATATTCTGCTTTCCCATCCTGATGGGCTAGGTGGGTAATTTTATTCTTACAAAATAAAACAACTTGTCTACATATTATTTTTCTGTAAAGATTTTCAGCCAACATATTCTTTTATATTCATGTTTTCATGCAGAGCCTTAAATAATGATAATTTGCTTCCTTAATGGCTTAATTGCTGATCTCAGTGCATTTTCCATTACTACTCAACCTGAGACTTGTTCATAATGAACGAAGAATGACATGTATCATGACATGTATAAATTTCTTTCTCATAAATGACATGAAAGAAAGAAATTTCTTTCTCATATAAATGATGTATAAATTTCTTTCTCATCCAATTTTACCCTGACTGTTTTTATCATAATATTTTCTTGTAATATAGAAAGCTGTTCACACACATTTATCATCATGTGATGTTTTAAATTATTACATAGAAAGTACGCTAGTAAAAGGCTACATTTACTACATCCATTATCTACTATTTATTTTCTAAACTAATGAATCCAATCTGAAGATGAGACTTACTATCTGGTTACTTTTCAAATCATAAAAGTACAAATGAAATTGTTATATTATTATTTAACGTTGTGCAGATTTTTAGTCTAATAGATCTTTGAATCATTACTGAAACATGAAACTACTTTTTCCATATCTCAGACTCTCCTCATTTTCTAAAATTAGATTTGTGAAATCCAGCAAACATACCAAACATAAGCCGAAATAATAATTCATAATCTTCATATGATCTCAGAGAGCTTTAAGTTTTCAAATGATCAATTTTTTAAAAAAGATGAAACAGCTATCCTATATGCACATTTTAATTATGTTATTTCCTTATACTGTATCTTGAGATTCTCAGACACCAAAAGCAATAATTAAAAACAATGTCACCAGCTCTTCAGTGCTATACTATCATGTATACAAAAACTCCTGGCAATGTTGAAAGTTTTTACTAATGAGTTTGCCCCCAAATACCTTAAAAGGCAATTCAAAACAATGTTGCAGGCAAATCTTATAAAGAGATAAAATATTGTGTCTGGATTCTGTTGATTTTTATGACTTCATTGAGGCAAACATAAATTCTCCTGATCTGATTTATTAGTACATCAATACATCATCTTCATTTCTCCCAATTTTTCATCCAAAAATATTTAATTCATATTTGAAATCAAGTAATAAAGGTGTGAAAGTAACATATTATAAATATATTTTTCTTATAAAATTAATCTAAGAATTATCATGCATGTTACATAATAATTGATGGAGTTAAAATGGAATGATTTACTTTCTTTATCAAGTTTTTAATACAGTATTTGAGTCCACAATAAGTTCCGTAAATGTTGAGAGGAAGACTTTGTCAAATGAAAATAGTCAATGGATCTTGGATATATAAACCATGGTGTGAGGGCTGGAAAATCTAGGAGCTGAAAGACAAAACCTTTAGAAGGCCAAAGGCAGAAGAGGTGGGTTCAACTAACATTTGTTCTAAATTTGAAAAAGTTGTTCATCATTTATTTGCAATTGATATCAATTAAAAAGCAACCAATCCTTGACCTATTTTGAATTTTAGATAGATTAATCTTCAGATTGCTCAGTCTCAAAACAATATGAACTTTACTTTGTCATGGCTATTTTAATAGTATTCTGTCAACAGCAAAGTTATGAGTGTGATTAATGTGTATTCATGCACAATAAGGAAAAGGCCACATTAGCATGGAAATTCAATATTTAATTGAATTTTTTATTGATGCTTGATAAATTGGCTATTCCAAAGAACAATTTCTTCTCCAGAAGAAAGCTGACATGTCACCTAATTGTATATATATTCTCACCATGATTATAATCTTAATAAATGTCTCAAGGAATGTACAGAAGAACAAATCTGGTTTCTATTCCTTCTGAAGAAGGAAAGGGAAATAAAGTGTTAATAGTAAAGGAAAAACTGATAAAAAAGAAATCAACAAATGGATTTGTCTTTTTGCCTCCTGATGTTTGTTTAAAAATAGTCTAATGAATATAAATTAGAACTGTACCACTCAAATAACTGTAACCACATAATGCTATTTAGTTTATATTACTATATGAGCATGCATGATAGTTCTGAATGATCTCTGTGATTACAAATGTCCTTCAGGTGACCAGTAGTACCTTGGGAAAAGAGTTTTCCATTGGTATGGCTTCACTTATGAGTATCTTCTTCCCTTGCCATGCCTCTTGTAAAGTAGTTTACAATGAAAATTCTTTTCTCTTTCGTCTAACTTACACAGGCAAAGGAAAAAATGCAATATTTAACCATTCTATTTTATGTTTATGGTGTAATGAATTTTTAATCCGCAATGCATGTTTATTCAGAAATAAATATCATTAAAAACACTATATTTATTCTTAGATAATAATTCCATAAAATGAATTGATTATTTACAAGTTAAAACTAAGTCTGGGCAAAGGTTGAAGACATTACTATTTGAGAAGCAGAACTCCAACACTAACAATTTTCTTGCTGGAAATGATCTACCTAGTTATAAGGAATTCATCCCTTGTCCTCCAAAATTGCCAAATGTCAACATTTGAACTACATTATAACTTATTTTACAGAAGATCTAAAATAGGCCCTTTAAAGTTGAGTTTAAAATGAAGACATGTTTAAGTAACAATCAAAATTGAGCACCAGGATAGCCATGAGAACATGTGTTAACCACTGAACTATTTTTATGCTGAATTCTCTCTAAATTAGTATAAGCAAATGGGTTCATATCTGCATCTCTGTAATAGAATTATAATTATTTTTTTCTTTATTGGAGGTGTCATAGTGGTTTCAAAGGGGTCATGAAATAGTGTCAATCCTCTGATTAGATTTTCCTTTTGACATTATTGAATGGTTTTTTTTTCTTGGGCATTTTAAATTAATACTTAATTCATTGGTTTGTTTACTTTTTGTCATATTGTTGTTATCATTGTGTTACACATTTATATCACTTCCAAAATTACCTTGTGGAAAAGCAGTTTTTTAAAAAATATATTCTTTATTATGTATTATAATATATTCCTTCTATTATATTTTGCATCATCTTCACTTAAATATTGGATGTGGTCAATGTGGCTTTAAAAGTAAGTTTGCATGCATTCATGGAAAAATAATAGTACAAGTATGTACCAGTTTTTGAAATAAATCTCACATGAGCCATTTATTTGCCTTTCTTTTGTATAAACAGCTTCTCTCCTGATAGGAGAGGAAAGGTAATTTGTCTGAGTGTAAAGAAGCAGCTCTTAGAAAAGGATGTAAAAGAAATAGGCACAAATGATATGAAATTTTGTTTGTCTCCTTATATTTTCTCCATCTGAAGATTATCTTCTGACCTCAGTTGCTTAGCAATATTATATGGGTCCAAATGGATTTTGTTAAACATAGAAGGGAACAAAATATGCTTTTATAAATGGGACCTATTAATATCTGTTTTAAAAGTATATTAATTGAAAGGAGAAACCTGAGAATATAGTTTTTAATATCCAGTATCCTTTCTTTAATATTTACCTTTACATTGTTCAGTTCTGGATGGAACACATGAAGACACATTATTCTTTATCCCTTAACTTTATAATTAATTACCTACCAGAATAGCAATAGAGATATGTTTAATTAGGAGAGACAAGAGTTGACTATTGCACCAGCAAAATATAATTAATCTTTAAAGCATTAGAGAATTGATATATAGATAGACTAATGGGGAAAAATAAAGCTTAATGATGCACAGTAAAGCACTTGGGAATATTAGTGCTATCAGCAAATAACAAATAGATTGTAATATTATAGAACAAGGGACTAATTAGACTATTTTTGCATTTAGAATGCAAAGATGAAAAGTGAATTCTAAATTATTTTATCTTGCATAAATAAAGGATTAGCAGTTAACATTTCCCATTTTACTTGTGCTACTTTTGTAACTTTCACACAAGATGTCTTGTGTGAAAAGTTTTGCAATTTACTTTTTCATAATGTTTGACATTTGAGGGGAAAACATATTAGACTAAAACTGTACACCTTGAGAGAAATAGATCTTTAATTATAAGCAAACAATAAATTCAATGCTTTAAAGAATATGTGTACACATGTGTGTATTCAAATTAAACACAAACCAAAATATATAATTTTATCATGACATCTTAAAGCCTGACAAATTATGAGAATGTAACATTTTTGTCTGCCTGCCTGCCTATCTATCTACCTACCTGCCTAGCTACCTACCTACCTGCCTAGTTACTTATATTTATATACTTATTTCTAATTTTTAAGTTTGTCCATATAGACAAATAGTCCAGATGAATTTGCTAAATTCAGATTCTTTTCAAAAATGTTGTTTAATTTTATGGGGTGATTCAGATATTTATCCTTGATACAGAGAATGAAAATACAGCTGTGAGAAAGTATTGGTCAATGGCAGCAGCTAGAATTAGATTTTTAATTCTCTTTAAAAAGAGAATTTTATTAACTGTTTTTTAAAAAAATAACTCATAAGAATTAACTCCCTGCATGGAAAGATAACAAGGTAGAAGGTTACTTATTAGTGCTTTGAAATATATTTTAAATGTTTGAAGTCCTTTCTTATATCAATCCTGTAAATCTATCAATAATTTCATAATTTCAAATGTTTTTTTACAATGCTTGGCTATTGTCCCATTTTATATTAATCATACACAAAGTAGAAAGTATTATTATTTTTAAACAAGGTACATTTAAACAACATTTAAAGGACAAGCTTTATTAGCTAAGAAATGTATTTTTGAAATTTATCTCATCAGTCTCAAACCAATTAGGAAAAATACAAATCATTTGGAGTCCTTGATCTGAACATACAGTTGTTTGCTTGGAGATATTTCATTACTTGACTAGGTAATGCCATCAGTTCTGGTGAGCATGAGGTTTTCTCCCTGTTCATATGCAGCAGTTTGCCTTGCCAGTGTTGGACAGGACTAAGTTTTCTTTTCAGTAGTTCCTTGATTAGGATATTGCTTTCTACTTTATTATTTTTCTTGTGATTATCTAGGTGTGGTTGCTGGACAGAATATATTACAGTCACTCTGTTTCCTTCTTAGCTTTTTTATTGTCTCTTTTGAATGATATGAAGATGTGGTTTCTATGTGTATATTGACAGCTGATTTGTCTGAAACTTCCAGGAATTCCCTAGCATTGTTGGACTTAGTGGTTTGGGATGTTGGACACAAGTCATTGAATAATAATGGAATGCAAATAATTTAGGACAATCATGTGAGGCATCATAAATTACAGAAAAGTAAGCTTATGATCCTTGAAAATATTAAAATCTTTCCACTGTAACTAATAGAAGATTAGATAAAATTAAATTATAGAAGGAACCAGACCTCTATTTGTTTAGAAAGATGACAACATAATAAGGAACACACACAAAAATGCCTTGGTAGCACATATTAGAATTCATAACTCTGCAGAATTCACTGCACATGGTTCCCAAACCTGTGTTTAAATAAATACACAAAAACTATGATTTTTTTTAGGCACCGACATCATTTTATTTTTCTTTTAACAACTGAAATTCAAATTGTACTAGTAACAAGCTTTGATTTGATTTTGCCTTAACAGCTGAGATTCCTTTGTATATCTGATTTCTTTCAAAATTGCATATCCAATACAGGTAGTCCTTGATTTACAACAATTCATTAAGTGATCGTTCAAAGTTACAACGACACTGAAAAATGTGGCTTATGACTGTTTTTCAGTTATGACCTTGGCAGCACCCCCATGATCACATGATCAAAATTCAGATACTTGGCAACTGAATCTTTTTTATGACTGTTGTAGTGTCCTGGAATCATGTGATCATCTTTGCGATCTTCTGACAAGCAAAATCAATAGGGAAGCCAGATTCACTTGACAACGGTGTTCCTAACTTAACATCTGCAGTGATTCCTTAAGAACTACAATGAACTTACTTTCTTGAAAGTATTTAAGTACAGAAAACGTCTGAACTTGCTTGTCTTTTGCAGACATTTAATTACCTGACTAAGTAACATCATCAGTGCTAGTAAGGAGTGCTGTTTGCTATCATTTTATATTCTAGTCTAGTGGCTTGCCTGCCAGTGTTGGTTGGGGAGGTCTTAGAGATTCTTTGATTGGGCTGTTTTCTGTTGGCTTCTTTGGCAATTTCTTGATTGGGGTATTGTTTACTTGATTGTTGGTCTGATGTTAACCTTGAAGTTAATCTATAACTGATCAAGGTGCTGACTGCTGGTAGAGAAGTACTAGGGTTTTTTTGTTCCTTTTTGGACTGGGTGTTAACTCTATAGATGTTGTTAAAGTCTATGTGTCTATTGATGGCTGATTTGTCAGAGTGCCAGGCTTCTAGAACAGAGGTCACCAACTGGAGATGACTGGTGGTCTGCAAGAAAATTTTGGTGATCCACAGAAAAAGTATTTCCATTTTTTATATTGCACTAAATACTATTTATCTTTTTTTTAAATCATATTAGTGGTCTACAGGATTTAAAATTATGAATTTAGTGGTCCCTGAGGTCCAAAAGGTTGGTGACCCCTGTTTCAGAAGTTCCCTGGCATTGTTGGACTGGGCTTGGTCCAGGATGGTTACATTTTCCCAATTGAAACTATGGTTAAATCTGTCTGTATGTTGTGAAATTTAAAAAAAAAAATCATCATGTCTTCTGACTGTAAGTTGGTGTTTATGGATGTGTTCTACCGGTCTTCTGCCTGTTTGTCCTACTCAGTGGTTGTTGCATCCCTTACATTGTGTTGTAGATGACTCCTGTTTTTTTTTTCCCCTGGGGTTGTTAGGATGTTTTGAAGGGCTTTAGTTGGATAATGTGCTATATTGATTCCATGGGGTTGTAGTAATCTGTTGGTGGTTTCTGAGATATTCTTGATGAATGGCATTTCTTTTTAGGGTTTTTTGTTGGTAGTGCTATATTAGGTTGATGGTCAGGAACTTTGTTTCCAGAAACTATAGAACAACAGTAACTCAACAGTGCTAAATAATTCAATTAAAGTAGCATAATGTTTTCAATTTAAAAATTTAATCCTTTAAAAATTCAATTTAAAAAAATCATTTACCTTGAAAACACACCAGCACTGTATATACTTCTTAGCACTTTCACTGGCAGCAGATGCAGAGAAAAAAAACCCCACAAAATCAGTCACACAGATAGTTTAATAAAGGATAAAAAGAATAAAGAGGAGAGAATAAAGTCCCTTAGCCTTTTAGTTCCAACCACTGCTATTCAGTTTGACACTATAGCAACTTTAATTTTTTATGTCTCTTTCCCCCAGTAATATAAGAGAAGATAAACTCTATTTTCAAAGAAGCATTCGAATTCAGTATTGTTCCATGTAGAATTCTGTGGTTTAATTTTCCTTTTCTAAAAGTATTAACTTGTATGTCGCATTCTTTAAAATTATAACCATGTGTAGATTATATGCAGATGCCAATGGAAATTTCTTTCCAATCTGAAGTTAACAGGCAACAATTTGAGTGTTTCAGAAATAAAACAGTAGGAATAAATTTAAACTTCTCATCCTGTACTTAATGGTACACTACCCATACTAGCATATGAATAATACAGCATAATTTATTGGTACTAATTTATATATCAAATATATCAAATTATATCAGTTTTTTATACAGATACAATAGTATAACTGAAACAATAGGGACAAGAGCCTTTGTAATGTGATTATCTTATTTATTTAACATAATGAAATGAAGATGAATAGACTCCAAACACAGTTTCCCCAAAGGCCTTTTATCGCAACATCGGTTTTATTAAATTTGCATTGGTACTAATTATTGCTCTTGCTGGGTTTCTGAAGAACAAAAAAAGACTTTTTGTAGCAAGAAAAGAAATAGGACAAGAGTCCACAAATATTGGACCTTATATTGGATGACATCAGTGTTATTAGTAAGACTATTACATTTTATGTAGATCAAGAATTCTGGTAGCACAATAAAACTCTGCAAAAACTATGAATGCTACAAAAATCAAAGCAACAGGACTTCCTTCCCAGATGATTGCTGTATGCTAAGAGCTTCTTTTTTGTCTTACCAATGATCTTCTGATTTTACTATAAAAGCCGGTTCTTACTGCTGCCCCCTGGTTTTAAATGGAGCATTTAGAAATGACTCAAGAAGATTTTTGTATGAATGTGGACCCAGTTGGGAAGGGTGGGTATTCAAGATCCCAATTCCCTTTGGAAACTATCAAAATCACTACATGTATATATCTTCCTGTCAGCAGTTTCATTTTCTTAAGCATGTCTAGATATTAACTTTCACTTTTTGAACTTATCATTTCATTTTGGTTCCTGCTATAAATGTTGATTACTGATTGAATGCTGATTTATTTCAAGCCTTTGCTGGACTCTAACTGCTTTTCTTTTCTTTTTGATATATGTTATTCTGGATAACCTCTGTCCTCTTCATAAGGAAGCACAAAGGGTAGGGGAGATTTTAGATTCTCACCATAGGGTTTCTGTACTTTTTGAATAGGCAAAAATATCTGGGGTTTATTTTTATTGAATATTTCTTTTAACCTGGGATTGAAATATAGAAAAACATATAGACAACATCTATTCTTTGTTCTTATCAAGTTTTATAGACTAAGAAATGGCTGAACAGTGGCTGAAACCTAAGAAAGGAAGGTGGGGGAGTATGTAGCCCATAGCTGATTTTTTCTTTAAAAAGCTAAATGAGATGATAATGATCCTTCAAAATAAGGTGGATCATGAAATTTTTGTATAAAGATACACAAAAAGACCTTGATCTAGTTTGAGACAAAAGAAATATTCTCACAGAGAATATTTAACAGAGTCGAATTTCTATACATGATCTTATATTTTGAAACTGTTTTTTTTTCCATCCATTTTTTTTCTCCTTGATTTTGTAACATTTTAGGCTAGAGATTTCTTTAAGTTATTTCTTTTTTTTAATATCTTTTTCTTTCTTTTTATTAATTCTTATTATATTTTGCTTGGAAAAGGAGGGGGAAAATGAAAGCAAACAAACTTTGTAACACTGCTAACTAGAGGCTTAGAAATATTCTATTTCTCTTGTGACCAGACAAAGCTGAGAAAGAAAGAACTGAGTTTCTTTTTTCTCAAGGACATTGCTATTTGATAAGATAGAGGGAAGAGCATGGGAGAGTATTATTGCAGGTGCTCTTCTGG
>BHFT01072904.1:0-7500 GCA_004320025.1 Laticauda laticaudata
GATGAGATAAGGAAAGAGAAAGGAAGAAGGAGAAGAAAGACAAGGAAGGAAGATGGCAGGAGGAGAGGAGAAAGAAGAAGAAGCGACGCCCATCCAGTCAGCATCGGCCATTGCCCACCGCAGGCCCCAGCCCACAGGAACGGCAGTTGTTTATAAAAATTTGAATCCCAACCCCTGCCCCTACACTCCAAGCTAGTTGTAAAACTTGGAGTTATTTGCAGGTTGTTGGTGAGTTGTCAAGTTGAGTCGAAATCTCAGCCAGCCAAGGATCTCAAACGAATAGTTCGTCCTCTTCCGCTTCCAAATCGGACCATAGAACCTGGGAAGTGATCCAGTTGCCTGAAGGTCAGCTTGGCATTAGGATCCCTGAGACAGTGGAAAATAAATTGGGTTGAGGTGTCCTGAGCCAAAGATCCAGATCTGGATTCCCACCAAGGTCTAATTGGTGGCCATGAGTCTGTTTTGAAAGCATGTGGCGATAATTACAAAGGGGTGACTTTGCTGGCCTTCTGCTCCAAATCGGTGGGCTTTGGCGTAGGCCAGAGTGGATCTTTTTTCAGGAAAGGAGAGGTCAGTTTGGGCTCCTCTGGCAGGAGGAGCCGTGGTGAGAAAACGTCGCGATCCTCTGGCCCACGAAGCGTTTCGCTCCGGAGGAGAAATCTGCGACATCAGAAACAAAGAACCAATTGCGTTGTGTCCAAGAGTGGCTCCAACAATGCTACTTCAAATTCAGAGACTATAATTACATTCTCGAGGACGAGCTACTATGTCTCTGATCTCGCACAGCTGTGTGCGAATCGTTGGACACACGGCTCAAAGGACCTTTGTCACAACGACTGAATGGAGAAAACCGTAATTTAAGTCGAGCTACTTACGAATTAACACACTTGTTCATCTCCTACAGCTGTAGTCCATGTTGATCAGACTCCAGCACCAAGAACAACAAACAATCTAGAGTGCAGCCATGGGAACACCGAGGTTCATTGAGAATTCCTCTCACGAACATGAGCTTCGAATGAAATATCTACAGGACCCCTACAAAATCCTGGACAATAATCTGATTTTCCACTTCCCATCCTCTCTCCGACACAAAGGGTTGTGATGAGTGTTATGTAATCTGAAACAACTAAAATAGATTCCCAGGATTCAAAATGGCAGATTAATGGACTCATGTGTAGGGCGAGGGTTCTGGGCACAAGGAGACAAAGCTCAACATCATAGAACACCCCCCACCCGACTTCTTTGTAGAAGTCTCTCAGCTGAATGTTGCAAAACGTTGCTTTGTCTAATGATCGGATTTCCTATCTAACCAAGCCTCCAACTTCAGTAGGAATGCCTTGATTGTATGCTGCACATGAAAACTATTGCAGTGCAGATGTATGACAAGTCTCTATCTTATTGCCATTACTTCTCTAATAGGTAGTCATAGGCAACCCCAAATAGTTATTAAGAGTATGCGTGTCCAACATTTTCCACGAGAGAGAGAGAGAGAGAGAGGAAGATAAGTATACACACATCATAACAATTGGCATTATATCACTTATTGCCATTTATAAAGTGACGTACTACATCCTACTTTAACCTGTTCATCCCGTCTTATGAGATTGTTTTGGTTGGATTCTCAGCAATATTGCTAAGTCCATTATATCCAGATATTATATTAGGGCAGCAGTCTGGTGTATTCCTTATACTTCCTTCTTCCTGTTTTGGTTTTGTTTTTGCTCCTGTTCTTGCTATTCAAAGAAGCTATTTGTCCATTTAGGTGGAAGAGTGCGATTATTGTGTCTAACCTCTCCCAAAAGCAAGTGCCTGGCAATAAAATGCTAGCCTTCCCTGCTAAGGGCAGTTTTTGGCAAGGGTACGTCTCAATCATTTCGCAGCCCGTGTGCTTTAGTGGCAATCCTTTCCGACGAGCTTTATTTTTCCCATTCTTGAAACTCAAAGTGTTTAAAAAAGACAGAAGGCAGATAAAAGAATGGAGAAAGAATGGTCTGCAGCATCAGGTGAGCAGAAGGAAAATGCTTAACATTTGGGGAACATCCCTTGGCTTCCCAAATTGTAGAGCGTTGACTCAAAAGAGATGGCAAGTGTGTTAGGAATCTTTGGGATAAATATGCAATTGCTGCACGGACACTGCGCAGTGAATAGGATTCAACTGCAGTAGGAATTCTGGGTTCCAACTAACAACTGGAATGTAATGAGGAAGGCTTTGTGTGATTCCTGAATGCAATTGGTGTTTTCAGCCGAACTTCGAAGGGGGAAAATATCAGTTGGAGGCGCAACTTAACCCCTTCAATAACCGGTTGGTATCACCATTTGTTGTTGCTTTTTATTCCTGAAATAAAATTTATAGGACACGGGAAGGTTCCATAAACCGCTGATAAAGGAGAGTAAGATTTTCAAGAGTTTTGCAGAGGTTGTAGAAGGAGGCATAGTTCGTGTATCTGAAAAGGAAGCAATCAAAAAATTTTATTAGAAGGGATCTAAAAAGTATCACCGCGAAGATAGTAGCCGGCACATTTAGTGGTGGGGCAGCTTTAAGATTTATATAAGGCTGGCTTCACAGAGGCTCTAAGCAGGCCTCTCTAAGTGATTTACCAGGCAGGGGTCTTCCAAACTTGAGCGCCCTGGGCCTACGGGCGAGTGCGGCCCAGCGAAGCTTTAAAGACTTGTGACTTCGACTCCAAAAATTACTTTAGCCACAAAAACTTGAGTGTATGGACATTGTGGTATATAGGGTGTGCCCGCGAGCGAGTGGTGTCCAAAGCAATTCTGGGTTCCACAATTTTAGCGCAGACCTCGCGGTAGAAGAATGTGGAAAGCTGCGAGTCAACCTTGAGGCCTGGGTGGGATGGTCGATCTGCCAAATTGAGGCAGCTGACGAGCTCAGCAGAATTTAGCCTGCAGTATGAGCATTCTAACACTGCGCACCCCGACAAGCTTCTTACAGTCATGGGTATAAAATCATTTGTGTATATCCTCTTTTTAATCTTTTAAGGGAATTATGGTTACATTTATGATTACATGAATCAAAGTGATGGTGATAAGTGGAGTGCATGAAAGGCTGGAGAGAAACATGCCAAAGTTTTGTGCCGTGTCAAATTTAAGGGGCTACCCAACACCCGTCAGTCCAATGCCTGGACCTGGTTCGTGCAGCCAATTGGGGAAACTGGACTGTGGCAAGAGATGGTATGAGTCAGTATGTTTGCAGGTTGTGGGAAAGGAGACACCGCGACTACAGTTTGCATTTTTTCCTCTTTTTATTTCTCTCCAGGCAACGTGAGCTGTCGTGAACCGTGCAGTCAGCCTTTCTATATGCTGGAGCTGCTCAGGAAATGGAGGCTCGCAGCTGCGCATGCCGAGTGAATGGCTCGATCAAATAATTGCCCGCGCAATCGTGGACACCTATCGTGAGGGTAAGTAGTGCAACTATTATAACACCCGTCCTGCCATGTGGTCGTCACATAGGTCTCACCCTATGTTACGTAGTCACGTAGAATAGGTGTGGGCTTTTATGGGTTTCGAGCGCAGCCTGTGCATCAGCTCAGTGGGGTTCGATCTCCGGACTGTTCGGGGCGTTGCGACTGGATTGCCTTGCCTTCGTTAGTTCCCGTCCTTTCTCGTGGGCTCCGGCACGGTACGTCCTGTAGGCTCCGCCAGGCTTTCTGGCTGGCTTGAGTCAGCTTCGTCCGTGCTCGCCAGGAGTGGCTTCTGATGTTCTCTCGAAGCTGTCAGTCCCAGTTGTGCCCTTCATTCTGACTATGGTATCCAGGGTCGTGTTTGCGAAATTCCGAGTCACAGGTTAGATCGTTAGTATGTTGGGTTTGTTGGTATACATTGCTTGTATGTATTTGTTGTGTCGTCTTACTGTCTCTAATTTGGGAGGGTCTTGCCGCCCTCCCTCTCTTCGTTTGTTGTTTGAGCGGTCGTCCCCCCCTCTCCTGGATTGGCCAATTTTTTGTCTTTTGTGTGATTCTTTAGGTGTGCTAAAGTTCCTTCTTTCCTCCCCCTGTCATGGTTTAGTGAGTTTCTCGGTGTGGCCTTGATCTGATTTGGTCTATGTGTCTTCTACTCAGCTCTTTCCCGTTTCTGTCTCTATTCTGTATGACTGGCCGCCGTTATTTTGAGTTAATTGTTGGCCGGAGGTTCCACATATGGATCCCCTGTGAGATTTTTTACATAGATCTATAGGTCCCCTATGTGAAGTGTGAGGCACTTACTGGAGAGTCTGTTGGTTATTTTCAGGGCTATATGTGGAGAATGTAACCGTGTACTAGGTTTGAGATCTAGTTTTTCTGGCCCTTTGGGAGTACGGTTCCTGGAATGTGATTTTAGGTTTTCGTATTTTGGGCGTTCGCGTATTTAAGTGCTCAGAGTACTTGTCGGAGAGTGTGTGATCGGTGTTCATGCGCAGGTAGTTGGCAGTCTTCTGTCGGCTTTTGCTAGCGGGTTGGGTTATGCGAATGCAGTGTTGTGTAGTCGGTGTGATAAGTGTGGGCAGTATGCTGTCTTTGTTTTACAGAGCGCAATCGTTCGTCGATTAATAGTTCTGCTGGGCTTTTATTTGTTGTGGTTTTGGTGTATGTGTTGTATACTTAACTGTATATATTCTTGCTTCCTGTAAGGATTTCCCATTTTCCAATTTGTGTAGTGTTTCTTTAGTAAACGACGATGCATTCCACCTGTCCGTTCGCTAAGCTGATGGCCAGTGGCTGTTGGTTGCCTATCCCTTTGTTCGTAGGTTATCTAGGGTACTTCTCAAGTAATTGCACGTGAATGCAGTCCGTTGTCAGATACAAGTAAATCCAGGCAATCCATGGTGTTGTTAAAAAGCTTCCTTAGTTGTCCAATAACAGCTTTTTCTGTACTGTTGAGTGATAATGACTTACTACTGCCCATTTGAAGTAACGCTTACCACTATTAAGAATGTGTGCCTTTAGTTGGTCTGAAAATCAATGTGTATTTCTAGCCCATGGATCCTCGGTGTTTTCCGCATTTGATGTAGGTGCAAAGGGGTGTAGTCATAGGCATTTCTGGCAATCGTGTTTGCAGGTGCTACCATTCCCAATATTCCTTATCCATGGCCCTGCCCCGATAACATAACTCTTAGCCAGAGACTTCATTTCTGACAATTTCCCGGGTGACCCTCATGTAATAACTTCAAGTATGTTGCGTTACTCAGTTATGTTGGTATGATCACCCTATCCCCCATAGTATACATCCTTTTTAAAATTGGAGTTCAGTTTGTCTATTCCGAAATTGGTTTGAAGTCTCATACAAGCAGTTCTTGGCCCCATTACCACCCAATTTAAAATCTGCAACCAGTTTCTGTCTTCTGCACGGTTCCGCTAGCAATGTCTAGTTGCTTGTTATGCGGTAGTTTTTTCCACACGTCTCAGACTTCCAGTGTATGAATGTGGTTGGTGCAGGATCATCTTCTAAAATAGGTAGCGGGGGAATGGCTTCAGGCGAGCAGCATGTGTTTATGTTTCTTCCTGGTTGGTAGATCAAGTTGTATGTGTATAGGGCAGCGGGAATCGAGCCACCTCATCATCTGCAGTGAAGGTTATGTTGGGTAGCTTTTGTTTCCTGCGAGAATTCTAGAAGAGGTTTATGTCTGTGACAAGTGAGAAAAAGTTTTGCCATAAATATACTCGTTTGGAACTGTTTTTACTTCCACTGTTATTGGAGCGCACATGCCTCTTCTATCTAGTTGGCTGTGAATTTCAACTCTGTTTTTTGATAGGTTTTTGGAGTAGAATGTGATGGGTGTTCTTTTCATCTGATAATACCATTGCTGAGTATGGCACGATGCTAACATGGTTGATGATCGCTTTAATGAGTTATGTTGGCAGGTTTTGCCATATTGTATTAGCACATGAGTCTGTTGTATAGTAAGTCTTTTAATTCCCTGGAGAAATGCTGGTTTTTCTTCATCGTCCCGCAGGTCCAGGCAGTTTCTGTATCAAGCACCTGTGCAGTGGTTCATGCTATTGTGTGCTTTCTGTGCAAAAAATACATTTGTAAATATTATAAGGCCCAATAGAAATGCTTGTAATTCGTTTTATTTTCGTTGGTCTGGGAGCTTCCTTTATTGCTTATTTTTGTTCTTCAGGGAGTGGATCCTTCTTTTGTCTTTGAGGTAGTCCCGATGGATTCAACTTTTGTCAGTGGCTTAATTTTGCACTTCTCTTTTTTTACTTTAAGTTCCAACTCCTTAAATTTTTGTTAAAACACTCCCTTAGGCGGTCATGTCTAGTTATTCTTGTCTTTTAGCTGATACTAATACGTCGTCAAAGTTATGGTACCACCCGCTTTATCCTTGTAAATATGTGTTTCCATTAGCTCTGGAAAGACCTGGGGCCACGCTAAACTCCAAAATTGTAGTTGTTGCATTTGGAATGCCGCCCTGTGGGTTCATTTTGTTTTGTGGCTTGCTTGCTGTTTTTGAGGTGATTGGTTAATTGTCTGGGTAAGGCTTGCGCAAGGTTCCAACTTTGTGAAGATTTCATCTCTCCCCCAAAGAATGTAATAGCTGTATGTAACCATCGGACCTGGGTATGCACTCTTGTGTTGTAAGTAACACGTGGTTAAGCTGTTGCTGTAGCTATGTCTCCGCAGATGCGCATGGACCGCATCTGTTTCAATGAGGAGTAAACAATTGGGGCTTCCCACCGTCACATCGCGTCTATTGGTATCTGACTAATCCCCCCCTGTGCTGGGTATAAGTTTAGTTTCTTGCTAGGAATTTGTGTTGATTTTGTTTTATCGCAAAGTTTTTTTTGGTTCGTAGACACTGCCGATCGGAACTTGCCTTGCCTTTAGCCTTTATTGGGGCTATATTTGGATCAAGATTAAATAGATAGGGGCCTCGGTGTACCTTTGGCCAGTTGCTTCCGTTGAAAACTGCCTGGAATTCTTCATAGCGTTCTTCCAAGTCTGTCTCTGGATGTTATTATATTGCTGGTTACTCCAATGTCCTAATGGTGCAAACCATTCAGCTCCAGTAGCTGGGAGATCCCCGGTCAACTTATGGTTTAACAGGAGCGATATTTCAATGTGTGTTTTGTTCTTTGAAATCCACTTTGAAATGTCCTGTTCTACTACTGGATTCTTAGTTCATTGGTAGTCTTTTAGTGTGAGTTTTTGTATTTCTAGCTCTCTCTTTCTATATGTCAGGTATAGTCTTTTTATGGACTATTCCATGACACCATATGATAAGTGAACGAGGCCTGAGTCCACCTCGATCTCGCATATGAATTGACTCTTCGCTATGGTGACTTGCAACATTTGGTAACCCTTTTTGGCATTGATTGAGTTCGAGTGCCAATAGTTATTGTTTGCATGTGTTTCATCTTTTCTATTTGGCTTCTTCTCATCGCTTGTTTCTGTTTTCCTGATTCCAATGGCTCTCTGTTGGCTTTTCCCTCTCTTGGAGGAGTATTCATCTTAGGTCTAGGGCGTATAGTTATTTCTGTTCGGCAGGCCCTAGCTATGTGT
>BHFT01072904.1:12500-25053 GCA_004320025.1 Laticauda laticaudata
GTCAATAGTTCAGAAGTAAAAATGCAAATATCAGAATATGTTGAATGATTAAAATAAGTGTGAGCTTCTTTTGTTTTTTGTTTTGCTGTTCTGTTGTTTTTGACTCATCCATAAATATTGGCTTTACAAAGAATTATTTTATTGCATACACACCATTATGTTTATACCTCCATCATAAGGATGAAGGAAGTGATCCCTTGCCCTTTCTCTCCATTCATTCATATAAGTGGACTGTGTTTTGCTGTAGCATTTCTTGGAATAAAACAGAGATGCCTAAAATCATAGCAGCTTTCCAAATTATGAGCATGCTACTCACCTGTCTAGTGAGTATCCCTATGGTCATGTGATCAAAATCCAGACTCATATTTATGATGGTTGCAGTCTCAGGGATCATGTGACCAGCTTTCGTGACCTTCTGACAAGCAAAGTCAATGGGGAAGCCAGATCCACTTAACAACTGCAGTGATCCACTTAAGAACTGCCCAGTGGTGGGCTGCAAATTTTTTAACAACCAGCTCACTGCCCACCACTGGGCAGTTCTTAAGCGAATCACTGCAGTTGTTAAGTGGATCTGGCTTCCCCACTGACTTTGCTTATCAGAAGGTCGCGAAAGCTGGTCGCATGATCCCTGGGACTGCAACCATCATAAATATGAGTCTACCGAAGACCCTTGGATTCCCTTCCCAACTTTGCCTGTCCCATACAGGGACCACCCACACAAGTGGTATCGAGTTGGCCCCACCCACTCAGTCACATGACCCTCACTGGCTGGGTGGGTGTGGCTGGGTGAGGGTCATGTGACTGAGTGGGTGGGGCCAACTCGATGTCACTTGTGTGGGTGGTTCCTGTATAGGACAGGCAAAGTTGGGGAGGGAATCCAGGGGTCTTCAGTAGGGGTGGGTAGGAGGAAAGAAAGATCCAACCTGTTTCTCTCTCTCTCTCTCTCTCTCTCTCTCTCTCTCTGTGTATGTATGTGAAAGAGAGAGCGGCACACTGCCATCAGCCCTGACATAACTGTGTAAGATTGAATTGGATATATATATATATATATATATCTCTGTCACACACACACACACACACACTCACTCACTCACTCTCCTCCCCTGTTTTAGGCATGCTTAGAAAGTCCACCAGACTGGGCATGCTGCAGATGCCCCTCATTCAGACCTTTGCCTGTCTCACATTCTCCCTCCCCAGTTTAGCTTGATGCAGGCAGCAACACAGCTCACATTGCCCTTTCCAAGCCCATTGTCAATGAGGCTGGGCACCAGTGAGGGATGGTTTTTTGCCTAGCTTTTTCCAGCCAGGGGAAAACAGATAGAGTCCTGGGGAGGAAGCCTGCATCAAGCTACACTGAGAAAGCTGGCTGTGAGAGGATGAGAAGCCAGGTGAGATGGACCCAGATGCTTCCTGGGTCCCTTCATCCCAGAAGCAGCAACTCACACTCTCCCTTCTCTGCCAGCCCACTTCTTTGCATGGGATCACCCAGCAGCGGAGAGGCAGAGGGAGAAAGGGGGAAATGGCGGCTGCTAGCATTCAGGGGAGAGTGCCACACAGGAACAGGAGCACACAGAAATGCCACCCCCTTCTCCCTCTCCATCTCCATTGCTGGTCAATCCGTGTGAAGGAGGCTCGCAAAGAGGAGAAGAGTGCGAAACTGTTGCTCCTGGAATGAGCGGACCAGGGACACATCTGGATCCGGCTCACCTAGCTTCTCTTCCTCTTGCAGCCAGCTTTTTGGGGCCATTTTCAGGCCATTTTTGGGCCGTTTTCAGCCCAGCCCAAAAAACATCCTGAAAACATCCAGAAAATGGCCCAAGAAACAGCCTGAAAATGGCCAAACAACAAGCCATTTTGGGCTGTTTTCAGGCCAGTTTTGCGTTATCTTTAGGCCATTTTGGGGGCATTTTCAGGCTTTCTTGGTCCAAAAATGGCCTGAAAATGGCCTGTTTTTTGGCTGTTTTTCAGGATTTTTTCAGGCCATTTTTCACCTTAAAAACAGCCGAAATGGCCCAAAAAACAGGTGGGGGCAGGGCCAGCCAATGGTCCAATTTGCTGGTTCTCTGAACCGTGCAGAATTGGAACAACCAGTTCAGGCAAACCGGTCCGAACCTGCAACAGCCCACCTCTGGAACTACCAAAAGAAAGTTCACAAAAAGGGGAAAAACTCACTCAACAAATGTCTCACTCAGCAACAAAAATTTTGGGCTCAATTGTGGTCATAAAGCAAGGACTATTGAGGACTATTTTTAAGTAGAAAATGTTCATGTTATTTACATTGCATACACTGAGAATTCACTTGTAACACTATTAACTCTCAGCAGGGTGATTCAGGCGGCTCGCCTGCTGACTCTTAAGAAATTGCATAGGCAGCCATATCAGGCAGGATAGCATGTTGCCTTCATTCCAGGCCTTCAGAGTTGACCTCTGTTAGCAGGAAGTCCTGCAAACTAAGCCCAAAAGTTTACAGAAGCCAGAAGGTCATGTGAACAACACAATTGATAATACTTCAGTGAAAGGCGGTGTGTGTGTATGCCACTGTGTGTGCATGTCACTGTGTGCATGGTTTTTCAATAAGAGAACAATGTGTCAGCAAAAATTCTGCCCTTCAACCTTCTCCCTTTGACGTTGCCTCTCCAAAATGACCCTCAGTTATGTTTTGTTGTTGTTGAAAAAAAAAAAATCTCAAGGATCATCAGTTTTGTGGCTCAGCTAAGACTGCGCTTGTTGCACTTTGATTGCAAGACGCATGGGAGAGCTTTTAATCTTTCGGTGACAGAAGAATGAGTAGGAGAAATTGAGAGGTGGCTGGGCCCTCTGTGCAAGGATTCAGTTCCAGGAGGGTAGTCAAAGTGTATTTGTGCATTTTTGAGATTATTGCTCCAGCACATATTTCATTTCTGAGGTGACCCTTCCTCCATATCTGGGTTATTACTGCAATAGAGATTAATGCCATATAGCAACATTTATCTTTTAAGTAACCCTGATTTATTTTATCACTAATGTCCTAGAGGCTGAGGAATGAGATGTGATGGTAGTTAGAAGTTTATGGGGTTACAACCATTATCTTTCCTATGGGAATGAAACAACGAAAATCGTTCTCTTTTTTATTCACTTAACAAAACATTCTTACTCCTTAGATCTTCCTCCCTAGCAGCATTTTAATTATTGCTAATTCAAAGTCAGCAGTATGGTGCTGGTGAGCACAAATGTGCCCCAGAGAATAAATTAGTCTTTTAAAAAATGTTATTTATTGTATTAAATGACCATAAACTAAGGAGGTTAAATCCAAGAAATATGAATATGTTTTGTGTGTGACTAATTCTGTATGAGAGTATTTTTTTCCTCTATGAGGCTATATTTTTTTCTCTGTGTAACTATTTTTTTCCTTCCCTTTACTTGTGTCTTGAGCTTAGAGACTGCCAGGACAAGTCCCTACAATTTTCTTGGTAAGATTTTTCAGAAGCCATGGCATCTCCTAACTTATGGAATACCTGCTTTTATTAGTGATGAGTGCTTCTCTCTTCATTTTTAATTCATTTAAAACTTCAACTTTAATTAAATTAAATTAAAATTCAATTTAAAATTCATTTTTTAGGATTCGCTCAGCCAGTTATGAATTCAACAGTGTAAACATGGATGCAAGCATTTGACACATTTGCACATGAACAAGAGTGTTCATCCTGGGAAATAACATGTTTCAAATGTCACCTTTATCTCTTAACACATCTTTTTCTGATTCGTTTGATGTCACACATCTTAATTTCAGGCTATATAGTAGTAGGTCCATTTAAAAATATATATAAATTGGTTCCATGGGCCAAATGTGACTGAAGGATTCACATCAATCGATACGTGCTTTGCAAATTTCTTTTAAAAACTGAAGAGTTAACAACAACAAATGCTTTAGCAAAACTATAGAAAACAATTCAGTTGCTGAATCCAACTAATTGTTCAGATCAGGCAAAAATTAGAGGATAGTAGAGCCAATGGCAACACTTCGTTTGATTAGGTAGATATCCATAACTGCCAGTGATTAAACTAACCTTCTCACTTGACTTTTTCACCCTTCTAGCTCTGTTCCACTGAGCATCTCACAATAACCAGTGCCATAAAGTGAATTCACTAGTTTAACTATGAAGCTGCTCGTGTATACTTTGCTCATTTCTTCGATGGTGATAAGGGAGATTCCTGGTGCCCTATTTGTTTTAAAGAAAAAAACTTTGTCATGGAGTTTGTCATGCCAATCATCGATTTTCTATTCCTTGACATTTTTTTCAAAAGCTCCATGTTTATTATTAACTTTAAAGAGAACAATCTGTAGCCAATACTGTACAAATACCACTGTATCAAAATCATGTGTTTTACTACAAAGTAATGAAAGTAATAATAAATTCTATGATTAAAAGAAGCATGCATTTTTTCTAGCTGAAGTATTACAAATTGTGAGTATTGTTCTTCACTGTGCAGTTTTTCTTTTTCATTTTTGATTAAACGAATGAAGGACTTAGTTATAGCAAGTGAGTAGGTTTAAAGAAGGTCAGCTTGTTCTCTTAATCAAGTCACTTTGCCAAATATTTACTAAAATAGGGCAGATGCTTATAAAAGTATAAATAGTTAGTTACTTATTTAAATAGAAAGATCTTTACCAACCTTATATGGTATTGCCCTGTGATAATGTTTATCTTTTTTTAAAGGATTTCCATTGTAGATTCTACTGGTATATATTAAAGAAACCTTGCCAAAAAGAAATAAGTTATCTATGCAATAAAATTCATGGATGAATGCCATCCCCATCTGGACGTGTTGAGAAACTCTTATGGCAGAAGTGTTTATAAAGATTAAGCTAATGTTCAAAAGAGACTGTATGGGTATTTTTTGTGAGTGTGTGCATTCACAAAAATATGTGCATAAATGAACATTATCAATTTTCCTTTTCTGTGCCTCATAAAATAGCATTCAGGTCTCCAGGCCCAGGGGTAGCTGCCTTGGATGGAAGAGGCTGGTATCTATATATATAAAAGTGAAATACCACTCACAAATCATCACAAAATCTCCAGAACCATAAAGCCTACAAGCTTGAAATTTGACATGTATGTTCCTCTTGGCTTCTAGATGCTCACTAAGAAAGTATTTTTTGAAATGACTATCAGAGCATTAGCATTTCGTATATTATTATTAATACACTCTGATGCTCAGGAGTTCTACTCTTTCTCCCCACCTGAAAAGAAATCTGTTCCAAATACAAGACACAAGCAGAACACAGTAGTCTCTGTGTCTGTTTTAGTTTCATAGCAGCAACCGGCTTTAGTACAGAACAGTTGAGTTAAGCCACGTCCAGGCTCCTTGCTGTCTCCTTCTTGCTCACACAGCAAATACTGTTTCAGTTTCCAAACAGCCCTCAATTCTATCACACACTGACAGGACACTAGCCAGATGAATACTGATGGATGCTGGTAAGCAGAGGCACATTTCCCTCCCCCCTTATTTTCCTCCCCCAAAACTAAGACCAATCACAGTTAAGCACGGGTACGGAGCTAATTATGTGATATACTGAATTAAACTATTAGTTGTTTAACTGTGTTTTCTAATCCACTTTGGTTTCATTAACCTGATTAATGCTTGGGATGATGAAAACTTGGAGCTATGGAATGGACTGGAAAGTCCAAAAATCCTGGAAGATATTTTAACATACTTCTGCATTGTTTCCAAGGAAACTATACAGTTGGGTCCATGAATTTAACAGTAAAGTTTTATCTTCAAGCAGACATTTCTTTGCTAATCTGTTTTGAGCCATTCAGTTAATCTAGTCTGGAATCTGGGTGAGACAACTAAGCCTCATTTCACTGTGGAAGCCCCCCAAATCACTAGTCTCATATACTTTTATAGAGGAAATGTAGCTTCTTCTTGTTCTTTACTGGATAATATGAGAGGATAAGAGGTTTATTATAGTGCTATGAGCAGTACAATAATGGTTTGGTGTGGATGTTTTCCTCTATCGAATTTCTAAAAGACATGGATACAAGGTTGTAATGGTGTAAAAGATATGCCAAAGCTTTACTCAGGGGTGGGATTCAAATTTTTCAACAATCAGTTCTGTTGGCGTGGCTTATTTGGTGGGTGTGGCTTGGTGGTCATGTGACTGGGTGGACATGGCTTGGTGATCATGTTATTGGCTGGGCATGGCCAACTCAATATCACTCACATCGAGGCACGCATCTCCTCGCCTGGCCTCTCATGACTGTGGGGATGCTGCAACAGTCATAAGTGTGAAAATTGGTCATAAATCACTTTTTTCAGTGCATTGTAACTTTGAACAGTCGCTCCACATAAGCAAAGTACCAGCAAAGGAGGGAAAAATAACTCCAGAGAAGTTCCTGAGACAGGAAATCTAGTTCTGCCAAGAATGTAATAAAGGTTAAGGGAGAGGCAGTTTCTGTAAGCAACACCAGAATGTTTCCTTCCTGCCTTCCTTACAGGATTAGGCCAGTAATTTCTTCTGACCACCGGTTCTCCAAATTGCTTAGAATGTTAACAACCGGTTCTAGTGAATAGGTACGAACTGGTAGAATCCCACCCCTGGCTTTACTGACACCAAATACCTTTACTGCATTTTCTTTTTCATTTCTTTTCATATTTTTACCTCTCTATTTTGATACAATGCTATTGCGAGGCTACTCAATGTATAGGCTAGGAGGTAAAAAGGTATAATACCTACTATATATGGAAGAGGTCCTGCCATTTAATTCTGGGCATTTCCTGGTTGAGTTTAAAACAGTCCTTTCTGAAATTATAGAAGATTGATCTCATTCTATATTGATAATACTGAGCTGATTCTTTCTGAGCCAGTGATCTTTGGATGTGTTAGGAACTGCAGCCAAAATCCATGCAAACAGGGAAACTGATACAGAGCGTGCCCCAGTATCAGAGGTGGTATTCATCAGGTTCTGGAGAACCAGTAGCGGAAATATTGAGTAGTTTGGAGAACCTGCCCCCATCTATTCTCTGCCTCCTGAGTCCCAGCTGATCGGTTTTTCTTTTGTTCCCCTACACAAGAGAATGGAGCTGGAAAGCAGGTTAGTGGGGCGGGGAGAGAATGTGATTTTGCAGTAACCTTCCTCCAGGAATGGGGTGGGAATAGACATTTTACAGTACCCTTCCCCTGCCATGCCCACCAAGCCACACTCACAGAACCAGTAGTAAAAAAATTTGAATCCCACCACTGCATATACCTGGAGGACACCAGATTGCAGAAGACAGAGCTCTAAATTAATAGGTATTAAAGGAAGAAGACTAGTTATTTTTTTTAAAAAAAGACTAGCCTCATTCTCCATTCACATAAGTAAAAATGCATTAATATTCAGCCATATTCATAAATATTATTTCAAACAACAGACAGTCCCCTTGGAACATCTTCCTGGATTAGAGAAATGCTGTCCTGCTAACATCTGTGAGATTTTTAGCACAAAAAAGGGCTCACATTTTGTTTAAATTTTATTTACAAAACAGTTGAACCCTCACACCAAATAGTCCTCACACAGTAAGGTAAATATGTCTGAAGGTCTGTACTTGGAAAATATTCTGAACATCTTTGGAGAGGAGGAGATAAATATCCAGCTGTGTTTACAGAGGCTTGATATGGGAAAAACAGTTTGGCTTAATAGAGATTCTTGAACTTTTGAGCTGTCTGTCTGGAACCTTGAATGTCATGTCTGGACAAAGCTGGTTGCTAGCCTGCTCTTGAAAGGACTCCCATCTAGATTTGGGGATGGAAATATTGCAGTGAGGACCACTAGTTTAGGTGGCTTCAAAAGGGCATTTAGGATCAAGTAATGGACGAGAAAAAAATTCTTGCTTCCCTTGCTTGCCTTTTGGTAATGGACCTCTAAGTTCACTGTGTGAGTCTGCACTGTGAAAGAAAATAATACATTGACATTTTTGAAAGAAATTGCTCCTGTTCTTAGCCTTCTAATTCACAGAATCTAGAGATAGAGGGAGAATCTGGAGAGCCTCAGCTTTGGTAACCAGATGCATACAAACCTGAGGATTTTTCTTAGTAAGAATATGAAAGTGGTCACATTTTTTCATAAATGTGGATTTTCTAATGGTTCTCATCCATACACAAATAGTTTCTCTGTGCTCTATTTTGTCCATCTATAGAAAAACTAGGAATCTACGATCAGGTGAACTGAGGTTTCAGGAGTCCTACTGTTATCAGCCTCTGGCATTTCATACAGATACAGATAATAAGAGTTGGAAGGGACCTTGTAGGTCATCTAGTCCAACCCTCTGCCTAAGCAGGAAACCCTTTCTGACAAATGGCAATCCAATCTCTTCTTGAAAATCGCAAGTGATTTGGACCAATGTCAAAATTTTTAGGAAAGTAAAAAAGATCTGAAGATCAGCTGCCTAACTCCAGTGAGCATACATCTACTACATCCTAACAGCTGATTCACTGTTAAGTCTTCCTAAACAGATTGTTGACAGATGGCATTTTGCCATCAATTGCTTTACCATATATCATACAACTGGAACTCAAAATAAAAATAGAGGGGAAAAACAATCATGCCTCTTTTCTTTCAGAAGAAATGTCCCATTCGTATGAATTAGTCTCTTGGCAGAAGAAAATATTATTAGATTTGAACTTGTCAAAGATAGATGAAATAGCACTATGTATAAAAGACACTGCCAGAATTGTGCAACAAAGATGTAAAAGAGATTTGTTGAAAGAAGATGGAAGCAAATGTCCTTTTAACTGAAGCCATCAAGTCTGATTGTGAGGCATCCAATACCAAAACATATTTTAAAGTGATAAACATAAAAGGGCCTTTTCCAGATAATATACCAATTGCAATTTTCCAGTCTGTATTTATTGTATGCAGATACGTATGCATTTTATATTAAATACAAAATTAAAGATTAATCCATAATGTCTGCTTTGCTTTTTCTAATTAAAAAAAGAAGAATAGTTGTTGCTATATAGGACTTTCCACATGCTCATCTGACAACACATAAAACTGGCAATCAATTAACTTGATCTATCTGATTATTAAGGAACACTTCTAAGTACTGTTTTATTTTGAATAAGTAATTTCAGCATTCTGTTTTATGTTTGCACTGGTATAGAATATCCTCTCCCTTTGATCTAAAATAAGATTTATGCACTTTATGTGCCTCCAGAAGTCATCCTAATTCACATTTGTACAATTTGATACACAGGTAAGAGCAGGAAAAGTTGGTAGTATCCTCAATTTAATTTTTTTTGTCCCATTTTAGGTAAGAATAAAATTTTAATTTATATATCTAGAGAGAGGCTAAGGCCAATATATTCAACCTCCTGTGTCATGTAATGACTGTCAAGATGCATCTGGGAATACAGACAAAGAGGAAAGAGATAGTCCTTTCCTACAGCATCTTCTATTTAAACAATACTACCTGATTCAGAAAATAGGAAAAAAAAATCATGGAAAGCTGACCCCCTCTACAATTTTGTCCAGTCCAGAATTATCTAATTTGAGAGCCATTGTAAAATCTAATGACAGATTACATAATTTAATCTAATGACAGATTACTCAATGTAAACTGCTTCAAACTTGATTGCAGAAAGTACAACTTCAGCAACAGAGTGGTCAGTGCTTGGAATGCACTACCTGACTCTGTTGTTACATCCTCTAACCCCCACTCCTTTAACCTCAAACTATCCACTATTTTCCTCACCCCATTCCTAAAAGGTCTGTAAGGGGCGTGCATAAGTACCATCCCTGTCCTATTGTCCCCATTTATTCATACCTATTTCCTGTATTCCTATTCATGTGTATACTTATACATATTACCCTGTAAGCGATTGAAAAATCAAATAAATAAATAAATAAATAAACAAACAAACAAACAAACAAACAAACAAACAAATAAATAAATAAATAAATTTAACTGCTGTGCTCTAAGATAGGTGGCCATACAGATCCTTTCAACAAACAAAGTTTTGGCTATACAATGAGGTCCTTTTATAAGTCCTGGTTTAGTTTCAGAGATGATCCCAAGTTCTAACATTTTGAGTTAGTGTAATAGTATGTGGGAAAGACACTGTGAGGTAGGGTGAAGAAATGCTGTCTAGGGAACAGCCAAATAAGAGACAACATAGCCCTCAGCTGGATAGTGGACAGGGCAAGAGTTTCAGAAGAAACTTCCCTAGTTTCTCGAGCTGTAAAAGAGATGGCAGGTGAATTGTACTATCAGACTTGCAAGATTCTGTTAATGTAACTTTAAAAGTAGAATTAGGTTACCTGGTTGTGGGTTTCCTGTCTGGTCTACTTGATGAAGCTGACAATAAGAAAGAAAATCTTTGTTTCTCTTCTCATTTGCTGCAGTGTGTATTGTTAATATATCTTGACCATGAGGTCCTTTGTCAGCCTTCACTCTAAGCCAGGGGTATCAAACTGGCGGCCTGTGGGCCAGATGCGTCACACGCAGGCCACACCCACTCCAGCTCCGCGAAGGGGGAAAATGTCACAAAACATCACGTGACAGCAACATGACATAGCGAGTTTGACACCCGTGCTCTAAGCTTAAAAACTAAGCTGAAGCCCAAATGTTGTAATCTGTCTTCACACATGAATTGTTCCAACTTCTAATTGCCATCGTTGCTTTAGTACTCATTATTGTTTCTCAATCTTGTAAATGTCAAACATCTAGATCTCAACTCCCAGAATTCCCCAGTCAGCATGTCAGTTGAGAAATACTGCTCTACGTTGTTAGAAAAGAGTACTTGCCTCGAACCCAAGGGACTGTATGTTCAATTTATCCTCTCAGCAATTCAAGTACACTGCTTCTTCTCAGGGAGGAACTAGGGAGGGATGAGTTGTCATAGTGTTGAACAAACAATTTGTGAAAAATCTAGTAATTGCTGGAGGAAAAAAACACCACCTTTGTTTTCAAATATCCAGGTGTGTCACAGAAGGAGAAAAAGCTATATTGGTGGATGGAAAGCTAAAACAATATGTTATTTTGGCAGCTTAAAATTTAAAACAGTACAATGTGAAAAGGAAAGCTGATGTCTCTCCTTTCTACCAAATTATTTGTTGGAACACAGAGAGATTATCATAAACCATAACTTTATGGATCAGTTTGGTGAAAGGGTATCTGATAAATCCAAATGTCAGTTAAATCCAAATGTCCGTGAACAACATGCATGTTGCATCCAAATTCTGCTGAAAGAGGATTTGTAAAATTGATATTTTACTGTATTTTAGTGAAGTTCCTCAATTATATCAAAAAGGGGGTTTACAGCATATAACAATTTTAGTTCCAGAAAATGTCTTCATAATATTCTGCAAACTGCAGAAGCATTCCCTGTCATCATTACAGATATTCAAATGAGTAATTGTGATAATTTATCCCCAAACTTGCAGATTTCTAAGCAAGCAAAGGAGCTTTTGAGACTAGAAATAAAGACTATGAAGCCTTTGAAAATGATTTAAAAGAATTTTGGAGTCAGCATGAGCATAGCATTCTCTGATATTAATTAAAACAGCCCTTTTTCCACAGTTCCACATGAAACCTAGAAAAAAAACTCCAGTATGGCTGGTTCAAGAAACATGAACTTTTAGGGCTGTGGATTCAATCTGGATTTAAAATGGAAAAAGTGAAAGACAGCATGCAGGGGTCATATAGCTCCTGCTGGTAACTCCTTAAAGAAGTTGAATCTTTTCTTTGGCTCATGCGGAATCAAGCCTACAGGTCCAGAAAAAGAAGCATTAAAGTAGCTATGGACAGGCGCTACTGTATAAGTGTATTTCAAATAATCATTTGTCTTTTGAGCATACCTTTCTTCTTAGTCTTATCCACTTCATTTTTTAAGTAAACAAAAGTTATAAAACATTGTCATCCAGTCCTGGCCCACATAAATCCATTAAATGTTACCAAAAATAGCAATCCATCAATATTAACTTGATGGAACAAACTGACTCTGTATTCTTTTCTTTTCTCAAAACAATTTTAATCTCCTCAGATAATATCCAAACACTTCTTTTTATTGACTCTGTCTTCTCTCACAAAATTATTGGCAATTTAGCAAGCCCCTTCTGTAGATCCAGTATCAAGTGATCATCCATGTCACTCTTCCTAGACTCACTATTCCTTCTCCTAAAATTGTAAACAACTTCATCAAATCCATTTTCTAGTCCAATATAATAATATTATCTTCTATAACCAAGAATACATCTTTTTGTGTATCCTCTGTTTCATCCTTTTCCATCTGCTTATTCATTTTTAAATTCACATTTAAATCAATTAAAACTTTATTTGATAAAATTTGTTCCTCTTTCTCATAACACCATCCAATTTATGTATCACAGAAGATAATTTTAAAACTAATTTCTGTACCCAAAAACCATAGATCACTCTGAGGGATCCACTGAGCCTTTTCTTCTGCTGTCCTCTAGTGACCAACCTTTGAAGTAAAGCCCATGTCACACTGAACCAATGGATGCAAAGAGGATATAAAACGGACAAAAAAGCTTGCCATCCGTTGGAAAATGCGATGCATCTGTTGTGT
>BHFT01072906.1:0-13583 GCA_004320025.1 Laticauda laticaudata
AGTGAACCAATCCAATGCTTAGTTTTCTTGGCCAGTCAGATTTGTAGATTTGGAGTCACCCATTTACATATAGAACATTTAGGATGCCAAAGTTCCTTATTATTAACCCTTTTCTTGCTTGTCTCCAGGAGTCCATTTACCTTCCTCCTCCCTAGTTGCATTCTTCTTCCTGGCTCCTGCTGAATTTTAGACACTCTTTAACCCTGGTAAATTATTACAAAATCCAAATTTAGGCTATCCTGGATTACTTTAAACATGTTTTTTTGATTAATTGACGTGCAATGTCATACAGAGCCATAAAGCAACCACAATTGTTGCAGAACATATTAGAAAAATAGTGGGTAGTTTATGATTCAGTGTGTCACATAAATTCATATACAGTCAATATTTTGAGGATTATTTAGTGCAGAGTTGTGACAGTGATCTTAGATATTTTGTAGAAGCCATGACAATAACATCTATATCATGACATCATGCAAATGATGAAATGCAAATTACTTAATATGCATCATTGCATGGTGATATCATGTACAGCATTTCTTACCCCTGCCTCTCCCATAGATGCTCATATGAGCCATCTCTCATACCACAGTGTCATGCTATGAATTGCTATTTTGATATTGAAAAAGCATTTTCAATATGTCTGAAAGGATACCATAGTGTATATAACACATTTTAAAACATTTCTTCACCTTTCCCCCATGTTTATTATTTTTGTTAAAGAATGAACAAGTTAATCCTAGCTCACAGTAATGAAGTATTATCCTATCAATATTTTATTTGTTTATGCATCTAGATCAGTGAAACTCCTTACAAAAAAGTGTATTTTTTTTTTTTGAAAAAGCAAAAGACACCTGTAATTTGAAGAGAAACTAATGTTTGGACCTTTGATTTTAAAAGTATGAATTTTAGCATTGAATAAAATATTTGCACAATGGTGATCCAGGATAGTTTTTATTCAAGATTGATAAACATTTCTTACTTATATTAATTTTATTTCCCAAAGGATATTTTTATAAATTTGTTCAGTGTTGAAATATTAAGCATCATTAACATTTGCATAATGGAAAATGGTTAAAAATGCCTATTTTTCCTTTACTGATACAAAGACTTTTGATTGCAGAATACAACTAATTGTGGAGAACACTTCACTTCAGCTGCATATAGAAGAATGTATATGATGATCAGGAAGTAATTCAGTTCAAACAGAATATGGAACAAGTAAAATTGGGGAAAGCCTGTGCCACATTGTATGCTGTCACCTTATTTATTTAACTTCTAGGCAGAATGTGTCACCAGAGATACTGACTAAAAGAGGTATAAATTATAATTAAAAATATCTGAAGCTATTGATATTTCTCCTATCAGTTTATAGGAGAAATATCAATAGCTTCAGATATTTTTCTTAATCTCTGACTTTCTTGTTCTGCACTATTCCTGAATACCTGGTTCAGTTGTTGTTTTGGAAAGGATTATTTTTGTCGTTAGGCTCAATTACTTTCAGAAGAATGTCTGTCTCAATGTTGCTGTATTTCTCTTCAAATCATGATCCTTGTCAACATGTTACTGCTAGAGTAATTAAATGGAAAAATAAAGCAGCAGGTGATCTTTTTCCCCTTAGCTTTAGAGACAGGATCCTCTAAAAAATCAGAACTTCAGATAACTGGATTCTTCTTTGTGATTGACTAGAACAGTAAGATCTATTCACGAGATCCAGGTTCAGAATAATGATTCAATCCCTCCAGGATTGTCATCCCTCTGGATATGTGGACTTCAACACCAAACCTCTTCAGCCAGTTATTTTACCATTGTTTTCAGAGATGCAATCCCACAAATAGAGGTTGGGAAAAGTTATACTCACTATTAATGCTTCTGAAACAATATTTAGCCGGCAAAATTACAATCAGTAAAAGGGCCAATTTTATGGACAAAACACTACACCCGTTTGAAGTGATAAGTGATAAGAATGGGGAATTTCTAAATGATATTATTATTAGGCAGTTAGGAATTAAACATCCTTAGTGTTTGACATTTTCTATAATATGTAATGTAGCTGAGATGTGTGCATTATTATGAGAATTATTCTTCTCTCATTTGTTTGTTACTTTGCACATTTTAACATGTTCTCTTTGCTTGTTCTGCATGATTGCTCCTCTTTCATTTTATGCCATATCTTTTGAATTGTGAAATTTTGGGGAGGATAAAAGCAAGTAGTAACATTAAAAAAAAGCCATCATGATGATGGTATGCTATATTCTGGCTGGATTGGTAATACAAATCTTTAGCAAGAACATAATGTTGCATTGTGTGGTACGAGGACGAGATGACGACAAGCTACTCAAATCTGTCAACAAACAACTTTTTTGCTGGAACAGAAGTTGTTGCTGTTCTCCAAATGTCCTGCACTTCCATTTTTCCTGAAACTGAGTAATTCAACATGCAGAAAATTTGGCAGGAGATAATTCACAGGATAATGGAAGTAACCGATGACAGTGCTGAGATAATTAGCCCCTTTCATTTACAGTACTATAGGCAAAGGTTTAGTCCTTTTCAGATGTGTAAAGCCGGTTTCTTGACACATGGAGTCAGTCATTAAGAGTTTCTGAAGTTTCATGAAAAGCTAGGTCACACTGGCTGACGGATGCAAAACGTATGCAAAAAGGACACAGCGGACGAGCAAATTTTGGGGGGTGGCTTCATCTGTTGTCATCCGTTCCAAAAAGTGGCAAAAATTTGCATAAACAGAACGGAAAAGAAAGGAAAAGAACGGACGTGGGTAGTATGTAGCAGGGATGTTAAAGGGATGTTCATAGGAAGCCTAGAGGATGTATATAGGATGCAAACCGTTCACTGCTCATCCTTTCTATTTCCGTGCTACTAACGCTGTGTAGACGTTCCGTGTACCTTTTGTTTCCTCCCTCTTTCCGTTTTCAGCTGCAGCGGATGTGAGTTGCGAGGATGCCCAGAGGATGCAGAGAGGATACAGCGGACGTTTAACGGATGATAAACGGACATAGAACGTTTGTTGCTCGTATGTCACGGATTTACATCGTACACAGCGGAAAGTTCATCCGTTCACAAAGTTTTGTGCAGCTCAAAACTTCTTGAGCGGATGAAATCTCAGTGGACGGATGCTCAAAGGATAGAGCGTATGAAACAAGTATGCAGTGAGTACACAACGGATGCATCGCGTTTTCCAATGGATGGCAAGCTTTTTTTAACGTTTTACATCCTCTTTGCATCCATTGGTGCAGTGTGACATGGGCTTAAGAGAAGATGTATTGCTAAAGATCAAATATATGAATAGAACATCTGTGCAACAATTAGGAAAATGATTACTAATGGAGTGGCTGCATTCTTCTAGCAGCTAATTATTATTTTATTTTTTGTGTGTGTGCCTTTAAGATAGTGTAACTCCTGGTGATTTCCTGGACAAATACTTCAGAAGGGGTTTGCCATTGCCTTTCCTAGGGCTGAGAAGGTGACTGGCCAAAGTCACCCAGTTGGCTTCATACATAGGACAGGACTAGGATTCACAATCTCCCAATTTCTAACCTGATGCCCTAACCATCACAAACAATTAGAAAATTGGTTTTCTAATTAATACTATCAAACTTAAAAAGCCTGCTAGAAATGAATCCTGAGAACTGACCCCCCCCCCCAAAAGCACAGAAAATTACAAGGGCCGTGCAATTATACACAGAAAATGCTGCATTTGAGTAAATTCTATACTGATTTCTTTCCATTTTTTATTTATTTAATCAATTTGTATAGTTATCCATCTCAGCAAGTAACTCTTGGTGGTGAACAACAGCAAAATAAAAACAAAAACAAGTTTGTCGAGTACAAAAATTAAAATGTATGGCAGCTGAGAAAGCATCACAGTCCATGCTGCTAACACAATCAAGGGATGGATCTATTGAACAAAATAAAATGATCAGTTTCTTTTTCAGGAAACTATACCCATTTTCCAAGGGCAAAGGCCAGGGGTGGGATTCTACCAGTTCGCACCTATTCGCCAGAACTGGTTGTTAACATTCTAAGCAGTTCAGAGAACCGGTTGTTAGAAGAAATTACTGGCCTAATCCTGTATGGAAGACAGGAAGGAAGCATTCTGGTGTTGCTTACAGAAACTACCTCTCTGTAACCCTTATTACATTCTTGGCAGGACTAGACTTCCTGTCTCAGGACATCTCTGGAGTTTTTTTCCCCTCCTTTGCTGGTACTTTGCTTGTGTGGAGTGACCATTCAAAGTAACAATGGCACTGAAAAAATTGACTTATGACCATTTTTCACACTTACAACTGTTGAAGCATCCCCACAGTCATGAGAGGCCAGGCAAGGAGATATGTGCCTCGATGTGAGTGATAATGAGTTGGCCCCACCCAGCCAATAGCATGACCACTAAGACATGCCCACCAACTTAGCCATGCCCACAGAACCGGTTGTTAAAAAATTTGAATCCCATCCCTGGCAAAGGCTGTAAATGATGTCTTACAGGACAATCTAGTATAGATGGCAAATACATTGTAAAAGAATGTATTACAAGTAGTCATGTTTCCTTGGAGGACATTTTGTGAGAATGTCCAACAACGTTCTCAAAAGGTTAAGAAATCCCTGATTGTTACAAAAAATTCTAGACTATTGTAATATTTTCTACTGTTTGCTGTTGTTTTTGCAGCTGAGTTGGCTCCTTTTCTTGGCTTTAGAAATGATTGATTTTGGCCACTTGTCACTTCATACCACAGTAGCATTATTAGTTACCGCAGGACACTATATACTATGTTTTATATATATATAAATTTGGTGCAGATTTTGTTCTATTTGTCAACCATGATCCAAATCATGTGCACACTTGAGATTATCTAGGGATAGTTGTTCATAAGCATGAATGAGATGGCTCCTTTAACGAGCTGAAAAGGGCATTTCATGTGCACTATAAAGCATATCTTTCAAAAGTTTTGCACAGTATATCTCTAGAATGTGTGGTGGAACTATTATCCATTATTTGGAAGCTATAGTTTTCTTGATGATGCAATCTTCAACAATATTGGTCTATTGGCAGCATCATACTGCTGACTTGCATTAAGCTTGTGAGCAATTGCAATGTCATTTCATTTTCATGCTTAGTGTTTCCAAGTTAGATATCCCTTCATCCTATAACTGATGATTAGGGGACTGGAAGCTAAAACATACAACAAACGGTTGCAGGAACTGGGCTTGGCTAGTCTAGTAAAGAGAAGGACCAGGGGAGGCATGATAGCAGTCTTCCAATATTTGAGGGGCTGCCACAGGGATGAAACTGTGGTGGTGTGTCTTTGCCTGAAGTTGAATTTTATATTATCCCATACTGGAATGTCACTTTTTTCTCTGATACAGGGACCAAAACAGTCTTACTGGCTGAACGGCAAAGAGATAAATCACCTTACGGTTTTAAGGACTGGGATTTTATGTCAGTTCACACCTGGGGTGAAGATCCAACAGGAACATGGATTTTAAAAATAATTGATATGGTGAGTCGGAAAAATTGTTTATATGTATGCCTACTTAAAGTAAGATATAGCAAAATAATACAATCATGATCATTTCAACTAAACATAGTTAGGAAATAGGTTAATGAAAACTATTCTTTCTGCAGCTTTAGTGGATAGGTGCATCTGTGTCCAACTACTGAATATTAAATGTATCATGCTCCCACTNGACTAAAACAGATGAAGAACGGTTACAGGAACTGGGCTTGGCTAATCTAATAAAGAGAAGGACCAGAGGAGACATAACAGCGGTCTTCCAATATTTGAGGGGCTGCCACAGACAGGAAGAGGTCAAGCTATTTTCTAAAGCACCCAAAGGCCAGACAAGGAATAATGGATGAAAACTGAACAAGGAGAGATTTCACCTGGAAATAAGGAGAAACTTTCTGACAGTGAGAACAGTCAACTAGTGGAATAGCTTGCCTTAGGCCTAGGAAGTTATGGGAGCGCCATCACTTGAGACTTTCAAGAAGAGACTGGACTGCCCATCTGCCAGAAATAGTGTAGGGTCTCCTGCTTGCGCAGGGTGTTGGACCAGATGACCCACAAGATCCCTTCCAACTCTGATTATCTGTTAAAATCTGTTCCTTTCTTCATTTTATTCTAAAATATGGCCTTTAATTTCAAGGCAAAAAGTCTCTACTGACTTCAGAATTGAACTATTTCACTCCCTGGGCACTAAATTAGAAGACAAGTTTCCCACAAAAACAACATATAGAGCTGTGGATGAAATAGGCACAAAATAAGATAAACAATGAATGATCAAACTAAAGCTCGACACCAAAATTATGTGACAGCTCCCTCTTCTGATTAAACAAAATTCTTTTTTACCTTTTACTTGCTATCTCAGAAGGGAGTAGAAGCTTTGAAAAAAACCAATTAAACATTTTAATACTGTCTGAGATCTTCAAGAGGGCAGAACTGCAGTTGTGGATTAGAATTCTATTAGTTAGATTAAGGCAAACTTTATTTTGCAGCAATTAATTTATATTGGGGGAAAAGTGAGTTTTTTTGAATGGTAATTTACACTGGTTAGATCTAGTTGCCACTTTTTGTCAAATACATTTCTTGTGGCTAATGCTTTTAGGTAAGTTTAAATATTTTGTTGAGAAATTAAACACAGAGTCAAAATGTTTTCCTCACGATGCTAGCTTTGTTCTTTTATTGAACATGTGTTTAAAATGTTTGAACTAATTATTTTAAAAGAGTCCCATGAATGTATTGATAACAAAAACTCAGCAATGAAAAATATCTAATTAGTTTATTACTGTGGGTGGGAGTATTTGTATTAGTAAGTGTATAGAATAATTGAATAAATAAATTATCATTACAGAAAAAATATTTATTCACTTATTTAAAAACAGAATACCTGATGACTTAAAAGGCAAAAAGGGGGAACATTTCAGTGCAAACTGGCAAATAGAGAAAGCAACATTTCTGAATGCATGGTATCTTGCTGTTCTAGAAAGTAATTCCTGCTTCAATGAGCCTAACTTTAATCACTGCTACCAATGGGATTTTTATGAAGACTGCTTATAATGCATAGAATTTATCCTTAAATTTTTAGAACAGTTTTTAGTTGAACTGGTACTTCTGGGACCCATTTAAGAAACATAATGACTATGATTTTTATTTTTATTTTTCATCACATTTGTCTCTGTATTGCCAAGTGGACAAATTGTGAACTTCAGATAGAGAGTTGCATAATAATTAAAATATTTTAGGAATGTTACTCAATGGCTCATCACCTATAACTCAATTTAGATAGAAATGAATTCAGATGCTTCCAAGATAGGAATGAGATTATTTATTCATTTCATTTTGCTCAATATTTTTAAAAAACCTAACCTATGGTTAGCTCATTTGTGCATAAATATTCATATGGTTCTCAAAATGTACATTTTATCCAATTTTAATATGTTATCTGAAAATAATCCATTTTGTAATATTTTACCCTATATTATATAGGGTAGAATATGTAGTCGTTTTTTTTTTAATATGTGCATTTTTTAGCTGTAAGCTATATTGTAAGTTTGGTAATATTGTATATTTGGAGACATTAATGTGTTCTGATTTGGGATAGTACAACATGAATAAGTTTCCCACTCAACCTTTATTACAAATGGTTGTTACTCTTTTAAATAAAGTATTTAAGCTTGATCTCTATATATTGAATAGAAGTAATTATATACATAGCTATTTTAAGAAATGTTTACATATTTTATTAATTTTGGAGAGATGAATGTAAAGAAGTAGTGAGTATGAGTAATATAGACAGCATTCCATTCAAATAGTTTAAAATTAAATAAACATTTGTAATATTCTTGCATTTTTACCTCCTAAACTTATAGACTACAAAAAAATTGACAATTACACTTTTCCTCAGTCTCAAAGAATACAAAATGAAGGCAGAATTGTGAACTGGAAATTGATTCTGCATGGCACTTCTACCCGACCTGAACATATGAAGCAACCTCGCATCTATACATCATACAACACTGTCCAAAATGACAGGAGAGGGGTGGAAAAGATGATAGACTCTATGGAGGTACCCATCTTGCCTTTTTCCAGCTATAATTTCTTTTTAAGATGTGAAATAAGTGAGAATGGTTTTTCTTCTAAATTAATATATACTAGTCTTTCATGAAAGTGTCTTTAAAATCCATCTAAATCAACATTACTTTTCCCTCCTGAGAGTTTGGCATTTCCCAACATTAGATGTTATCATGACTACTTGATTAGATGGATTTTAAAGACAAATTCATGAAAGACTAGCATAAAAACAATAGCTAGATGTTGTAGTTCAACAAATTCTTCATATGGTGCCAATATGCTGTGCATAAGCACTAGTTGGCAAAAAAAATGGAGAATACTGGAAATATTGTTATTACCTTAGTCCTCTGCCTATTAGCTGTTTGTCTGGTCACTAGTTAGTAATGCATATCATTCAAAATACCTCCTTATGTTCTAATCCATGTAGAATTAATACATAAACTTCCTAAGTATGTTGATTCCCCAAGCCATTGCAAAATTTCTCCACAGTTCTTCAGAGCATCTTAGTGGGCTGAGTCTCAAACATAGCTATACATGTTTAACACCACAGAAACAGAATTCTGTAATTTTGCTCTCAGGACATCCAGCTCAAACAGCATTTGCAGAAAACGTATGATCTACTTTTGATAATAATCAATAGCTCCTGATCTTTGGTACCCTCATATCTATCTTTCAGGACCACACCACTCAAGAAAACCTGAGTGACAAACACAAAGTGAGAGGAAGCAAACAGCAAAACCAAGATGTGGTTCCTTCTGATGCAATGCTCCGTCTACTCCAAAATGCATTCCATAGTCAGCTGGTTGGGAATCATTTACCAAAGAAGATGCTAAATGAAAACACAGATATTCCATATGAACATTTCTATCAAGCTCTCGAGAAACTAAACCAAGGCCCCCAGCTGAGAGACTCAGAGGAGTCTCTATATAGTGACTATGTTGACCTTTTTTACAATTCAAAATCATATAAACACAGGGATGACAGACTACTACAAGCTTTGGTTGATATTCTAAATGAGGAAAATTAAGAAAAAGTCCTTGGCAGAAACACTAGGTTGGAAATATTCACATCTCCATTGCACTCCTAATTTCAGACTAATTATCATCTTTCCATGAATACAATTGGCATTATTCTATATTTCTCAATTGCCTAAAAAATAAGGAAAACAAAAAGTTTGTTATATATGAAATGACAACCTATTAATACAAAGCAATCAATAATCTTTTCAGATAGGCAGCCTTCTTCAGGAACAAGTAAAACCAATATCTCTAGGAAATAGCATAAATTCACTGTCAACAATTTTGTTTATTATCCCTTCTGTTCAAACACAAATACTTTAGATTTTATTTCTATTGGCCTATCTCAAAATGCAACGTTATTTGGAGATACTAGGAGACTTGTCTGTCTTTCTATTATGGTCCCTGAGCACAAAAAAGCATAGGGTGTTGTCCTTCTTCTTGGTAGCTCTCATCCCAATTTTTGAAACTAAAAAGCCACATCCATGTTTTAGGTATTTAATACATTTAAAGGTAGCTCAAATGAGATTGAAAGGGGCCTAAGCTAAATGTGCAACCAATAGTATTTCAGACAGAAGAAAACTTGGAAAAGATGTCTTCCCACTGATTTAGTGAGCACTATCCTGCACATGCTTACTACTAAATAAATCCCATTGATTTCAGTGGGTCTCACTCTCAGATAAATATACATAGGATTATAACTCTATTGAATTCATGGGGAATACCTGTCAAAGAAACAGGGCAGTGTCCTCATAATATCCTGCCAATTTCTTTCAGCCCAAATATTGAAATGTATTTGTCTTAGACCCAGTTTTTAGTTCCTTTTCCCTCACAGTTTCCTTTTTAAAAACACCTTTCCCCTTTATTTGGGTAAATCTCAACAAATGTGGCACTTCTTCACTCTGTTCTTTTCATCAGGAGAATTTATTACATTAGCCAAGCCAGGCACAGATTTTGGAAAAATCAAAATGTCTGCGCTGTTTATTTCAGAGGACAAGACAAAAAAAGTTTGCTAGCAAAAACAATCTGTGGCAATTGGAGTTAAGTCCAAATGGAAAAGTATTAGATTTTCTCCTTCATTTGTATGAATATCAGCCTTTGTTAGGGTCTCAGGTTCATATAGTTCAAGAGACAGAATTCTCAGAAGAGAGAGAGATTTAAAAAGAAACTCTAAATATCGAAACACTGAATAGCATTATAATTGGTCTTCTATTTTTTTCACCCATTGATGACACTTTTCCCAGCATCCAGTTAAGAGACTGATATATCTTCAAAACTGATATGACCAGAGGCCAGAGTCAAAGACCAGAGTAGCTTTTTAAAGTAATAAAATATTCCTTTTTTAAAAATGGTTTGGCTGTTACATTAGACATGGCAGCATTTATGGAGAATAAGGATTAGGGTGAAGCCTGTCAGAGACTGGAATAGATAAAAATATGGAAAAGAAATCATGAAGGAAATGAAGAAAAAATAGGCATAAAAAGACTGCAAGATCAGAAGAAGAAAAAAGAAATGATGGAAAGCAGATTACAGGCTGAAAGCTATGCCTGAAAAATTACTTTCTCATTGAACTATAGGTATAAGAAAAATCATCAATAAGATACAAAATAACATATAAATCATACAGGGTTTTACCTTTTCCCAAGGGGGAAAGTACATGTCGTCAGTCAGTTATTAAAATAAAAACAATCATATTACTAAAACGCTCTATTTTTGCCTCAGAGTTACATTTGGAACCACAAACATTAGACTAGGCACACAGGTTGCCACCATGCCTTAGATTAATCAAGTGTTGAAAGTTAGCAAGTTGGTCTTACTGGCTCTGGAAGTTGCAAAAATGGACTGGAGGAATCATGCCATCCACAGTTTACCAACACATGGCTTAAAATCTCAGAGCAAACAATTATCTTATTTGGGAAAAGCTTATTGTCCATTTATTTTACTAGTCATGTGCTTCCAACTACAAAAATGGAGCAACAGGAACATCATCTGTCCATCAATTGCATGGGAAGACACAATTTGTCATTCTGATCATGTGGTCTGGCAAGATCACCATGGAAAGGCAGCAGCCACGAGCAGCATAAAATCAGACACACTTCTTACCTGCTGCTAGTGGTTCCTTGCAGGGAAGGCAAAAATCTTGTGTTTTTTTAAAACATTTGATATTTTGGGAAGAGGTTTCTGTGAATTTTATGAATTCTATTAAAGGAACAGAATTATAATAAGAATTATAATTATCCATTTCCTCTTAATTTAAACATGGTATTATTTTTTCACTGAATAAATTTCATTAGTATTTCTTGCCAGTGTTCTGTATTTACAGTAAGAGCAGCAGAAAGTTCAGACAAAGAATCACCAAAATAGAAAGCATGACTAGAATACAAGATTTGCTCATTACTACAAGGCTATCACAAGGAAGAGGATATGGCTTTATTCTCCACAATGACAAAGGGTAGGACAAGAAACAATAGATGGAAGTTTTATAGAGAAAGATATTTAAACTTAAAATTAGGAGGAATGTCCTGATTGTAAGAATGGTTAACTTGCCTCTGATCCTGGAAGACTTCAAACAAGGTCAAACAATCATTTGTTGGTATAACCTAAGATTTCCTCCCATAAGCAGAGGTTTTGACCAGAAGACTTGCAAGGTACCTTCCAGCCTATGATTATATAAGAAACACACAACACATTATAGTGTATTTCCTTTATTAAATAATCAATATCACATATGCACATATCACTTTGGCTAGGTTGATAACCTTAATATGTCTTTTGTTTGGTTTTATGCTATGTGTTCCAAACAGTTCCAAACAGTTCCAAACACTGTTAAAATACTCCATAGCTTAATGCAATGTGTGGACCCAGTCAGGATTTGAATTCTCACTTCTAACTTAACCTGTGAAGTTTACAAATTTCTATCCAGAGGGAATAGCAGTAGCATTATTATAATGTAACTTGCCATTCAATAACAGCAGTTGTTGATATAAGATTGTCATGTTCCTTTACAAACATGAATTATACTTTATTCTTTTTTTAGGGTCAGTATTCATATTGTAGCCAAAATTAAATGAAATCTAAATTATTTTTGTGCAAATTCTAATTATGTGAATGTTTCCAACCTAGACTGAATCATAAGAATGCTAAGCTATTTTGGTTAAGTCTTTTCTTGGTGCCAGTATGTGTTTGTGAAAATGTAAAATGTAAAATGAAAGACAAAAATATTCTATGTCAAAGAAAATGAACATTATATTTTCTTTACAGGTATTTATAAAGTATTATAGCTTTTATCAGATATAATTTAAGAAGAATAAATAATGAGAAACTTTAAAAATAAATAACAAACAATTTTTTATTTGAGCAAAACAGTTTTGTCCAGTAAAGATTTTTGGATGGCATGTTGTAATTACAACAGCCACATGTATGTGATGTAATGTTAAAATTTACATTTGTCTAATCGTACATTATACATAATACAACATAATATGTTAGCAGAGCCCAGACTGTGTGGTCTTACCATTTGTAAAGCAACACAACACCAAGCAACTGCCAAAATGAATTAGATGAGAGATATTAAGACCCTGTCACACTGCACCAGTGGATGGAAAGAGGATGTAAAATGGAGAAAAACACTTGCCATCCATTGGTTAACGCGATGCTTCCGTTCTGTACTCACCCAGAGAGAGATGGCTTCCTCATGAAGTTCTGGATGCACGAGGGTCTTCGTTCCTGAGCTCCACATCAGCTGTTGTAGAATCCATACTCTGCTCTCCTCTCGATCCACTTTGACCCAGACTGCTTTCCCTTGGGGCCCGCCCCCTTTTTTTCCTTTCCGCCGTAAGGTCGATTTTTCAAAAACAAGAGCCTGTAGATGGCTTCGACTGTTGCAGAACGATGGTTGGTTCCAAAAGGACTTTGTTACGATCCATGGTGGACATGAACTTGGATTGCTGTGGAAGAGGAAGAGCAAGAGCCAAAGGCTGGCAGAGGTCTGCAACAGCAGGGCTGCTGTGTGAAAGTGAGATCCAGGTGAGGTTCTCCCCCTTTTTATAGGCAATTATAGGTTCCCCTAATGTGTCCTTTTGCATCTCTCGGCAATCCCTATACATCTTAATATCCGAGATAGGTCCTGCTGCGAACGTTCTTCCGTTTTTAAATGCTTCTTGCGGCTGCATCCGCTTTCATCCTTTTTCCATCCGGCTACTAATGCTGGCAGGCGTTCTGCCTCCGTTCGCATTCCTCCCTGTGGTCCGCTTTCTGTGAGTGGATTTTGAGTGTGCGGATTGCAGAGATGCCTAGCGCATGTAGCAGACGTGTAATGATACGAACTGGATGGCAGAATGGAGTTCCCTATGTGCCTTGCGGATGCAGAACCGGATGCGTTGGATAATTTTCCGCTCAGAAAGTTTTGAGCAGCTCAAAACTTTGAGCGGGTGAAAGTCAATAGATGGATGTGGACGGAAGAGAAGAAGCAAAACGGAGGCAG
>BHFT01072908.1:0-21594 GCA_004320025.1 Laticauda laticaudata
GAACCAATCCAATGCTTAGTTTTCTTGGCCAATCAGATTTGTAGATTTGGAGTCACCCATTTACATATAGAACATATTCCATATTTTGTTTAGCAGTTCAAAGCGGCATGCATGTTTCTAATGACTGGCCAAAATCACCCAGTGAGCTTCGAAGGCTAAGGGTGGGTCTGAACCTGACTGCCAGTCCAATTCATGAGCACTGTACTACATGAACTCACCCAGGCAACAATACAGGCAGAGCTGGCCATTGTTTTTTCCTGGGATTTCCTCCAATTTCCTGCTTAGGTTTCCATCTATGGGATTCTTGGTGGCCTTTCATTCAACTATGAACCAGATCCAACCCTGCTAGCTTTTCTGAAATTTTCCATAATTGATTCCGGCTGTGACATATTAAATTACTTCTCATATTTTGTACCACCTTATTAATAACTTGGTCTTGTCTTTCTGAGCAAATCTGGTTTGCTGTGCAAGATGAAATTTTCATTTAAACTTAATAGTTAAGGTAGCAAATATTAGGTTACCATAGGAATGCAAGCTGAAATATAATTCATTATAATTCAAGGTACCATAAATAATACAATGAATAACCTTATTGTCTTCATAGTACTGTTTAAATCTTCTTTGAAAAGCTATGCATAACCACCTTATTTTTATTACAGTTTATACCACTGAAGTCCTTGGTCTGCTCATTAATTCCTGATACGATGCCTTGAGATTAGATTTAGAAACAACAAAACAATAAAAAGAGAACAACTTTATAATGTAAATTTTCTAGTTTATAGCCTTTATCTTAGAAATTAGTGAAATAGGCTTCTAAAGAGCAAACAGTATCTATTCATAAAATCCAAGTCCTAGTTCAACCTTCTTAAAATTATAAAATCATAAAGTGATTGCTTTAATTGTTTTGGGTATATCTGGGTTGCCTATACTCTTAAGCTGCTCCTATCCTGCACTCAAACTGGCTTAAGAATTTCCTATCCAGATTAAGATGTTTTGGCAACAGCTTGCAAAGTATTCAGAGTACAACTACTGCATTCTTCAATTGGGGAATTCTCCTATTTCTGAGTCCTCCTATAGTTTTGTTCCAGAAAAGCAATAGTTTTCCCATTGGCAGGTCTCATTGGTCACATATACTTTTATATGTACTATATATACGCTCTCATTCATGGAGAAAATTTATCTATGAGGTTGATAAGAGTCAAATATGACTTAATGGCACATGAACCAAACAATATATACATACACTCACAGAGATAGAGTTAAATGCACCAAAATGCACATATATTTAGACATGTCAACTAGATTTAAAATTAAACTGTTTTTGATGTCCTTTTGGTCTTTTCCATAACTATTTTTAACAGTTGTCCTACAATAGGGCAAATGTGGTTTAAAACACTTGGCCAAGATAAAGAATGTTGCAAGTTGAACTTTCAGTTTTTATTTTATTTCTCAGTGACTTAAGCTAAAAGGGGTGAAACCCTTTCAACTGAACTAACAGGTAGAATGATTTCTACCATCATGAAAACATGGACAGTGAATATCTTATGCAACAAAACTAAAATGATTAAATGAGCATCAAATAAGAAAAGACAAGAAAGGTATATCAATCAAATAAACCAATCAAGAAAATAATAAAACAAAAAACAAAAAAGGAGATCAGAGAAATTGTGGGAAAATAATTTCTGAATTGAAGACTGCTTAATAATAATCTTGGAAGATTTTTACTAGAAATGATGAAAGATAGGAAGATCATACTGCAATTGTTTAAAAATGGAATGATAGAATGAAAGAATCACTTTTGGAGAGAAAATATTTTTAGGAATGTGAAATATAGGCAATAAATTAACTCTCAAAGGAAAAAAATATCAGGTATAAATAAAACACCTGCTGAACTTTTTAAAGCTGCAGAACAATAAACAATTAAAAGACTAATAGACAATTAAAAGACTAATAACTACAATTATAAATTTGTGGATTAAAAAAATATGAGAATAAACCAATTATTTACACAGTCATTTATTTAAATATTATATTTGAAATATAACTATATGTCCCAGGGATTGGATAAGATTAGAATATGCAAAAAATATGCAAATACCTGAACCATTTAGCTAATTCATCACACAAGCAAAGCTTTGCTTAAATATTACAAAAATAATATAACCAAACATGGAAAGAGATGCCAATTAGAAGGCATGTTTCAGAAAAGACAATGAGATATGAAATCAGATAACGAATGTAAGAAGAATAATGGAGAAAGCAGAGTATCTAGTTTAAGAGTGTCTAATTTTGTTTTGTTGACTATAGCAAGCATTGGACTCTATACATCATAGTTGCATATGGAACATCTTTAAGTGAATGGCTTTGCCAGAACGCTGCATTATTCCTTTTAAGAATCTTTAAACAAAGCATCTGCCATAAAGTTCTTCCCCCCAGGAAGGTAGCACAAGGAAAATTTGAAATGGTTAAAGTATTGCACCCAACAAATTTGCTTGGGTGACAGTTTTCAGGGCTTTTTTAGGACTTCCAGGCTTTTATGATCAGCCCACACCTCAAAGGGTGTTTTGCCCCTTCAAGGAAATGCCTCCAAGTTAATAAGGCCCATTGAACAGCAAATGCTTCCTTCTCCCATATTGCCCATCTCCTTTCAGTTTCTGTTAAATTTCTGGAGGTGTAAGCACAGGGTTGTAAGACCCCAGCAGCGTTTCCCTGCAATAGCATGATCCCCATAGCCACGTCACTGGTGTCAGCCTGGACTACAAAGGGGACATCTGTGTTGGGATGTTTAAGGATGGATTTGGCTGCAAATAGCTACTTAAGTTTCTCAAAGGCTGCTTGGCATTCCATTGTCCACTTGAGGGGAGGGCTATATTTTGGTTTGGTCTCTCCCTTTTTTCTTCATCAGGTTGGTAATGGGTAATGCAATTTTAGCAAATGTGGGGATGAATTGTCTGTAAAAGTTTACAAAACCCAGGAAACTTTGCAACTGCTTTCTGGTGTGTGGGGGTGCCCACTCCATGACCACCCGCACCTTCTCAGGGTCCATTTCTGTCCCCTCATGTGATATACGGTAACCCAAATAGTCAATTTTATCCTAGTGAAATTTGCACTTTGACAATTTGGTGTACAGTTCAACGGACCTGAGTTTCTCAAGACTGTGCACACTAACTTCACATGTTCCTTCATGGTTTCAGTGTAGATAAGAATGTCATCTAAGTAAACCAGGACCCCTTTAAACAAATGTTCATGCTGCACCTCATTGATCAATTGTATGAACACAGCAGGTGCCCCTTGTTATCCAAACAGGAGCACCCTGAACTGGAAGCAACCCAAAGTGCAATTGAAAGTGGTTTACTGCTCATCTCCCTCCCTAAAGCAAACTCTATAATAAACTTCTTTCAAGTCCAGGTTAGTTGGGGCAGCAGATACACATTCTCCATACACACCATGTTAAGCTTTTACAGTCAACACATAGACAAGGAGACCCATCCTTTTTCTCACAAAACAACACTGGGGTGGCCACCATGGCCTAGCTGGTTGGATAAAGCCCCATTCTAGATGCTTGTCAATAAAGGCCTGCAGCTTCTCCAGCTCTCGTGGGGTCATCAAGTAGATCTTTGGTTTAGGGAGTTTCACCCCCCAGGAGGATTTCCTCTTTTTTTAATGTACTGTAGAGGATTTCTATGCTTCTTTGGGGCAATGGGGTGGGAGCACATCTGAGCCGCCTTGCTGAATGCCTCCCAGAGGTCCCAGTATTCTTTTGGGATTTTCTCCTTACTGTCTAGATGCTTGCTCACTGCAGCTCTTAGCTCCTTTGCAACCTTGGCTCTGGGTGGAGTTTTGCCTCCCCCTCTTCCCACCTGTATGGAATAGATTTGTAAAAGCCCCTTCCTCCAATCCACATGAGGGTTCCATTTTCAGTGTCAGTGTAATCCAAGCAAGAGGGGTTGCTCCATTCTGGGGGCTACAATGAAACTCAGTGTCTCTCTGTGATCCCCCATCCACATCTCCACCGGTTCAGCTACAAAGTGAATTGGGCCTCCCCCTGCCACTGACCCATCCAGCTGCAAAATCCTATGGGCACCATCAGTGTTCTCAGTCTCAGTCCCAGTTTCTCTGCTACCTCGGGACTAATCACGCATCATATGCACCCTGAGTCCAAAAGGGCTAGCATCTTCCCTTGGGTGCCAGATGAAGGCACCTGCAGCTCCACTGGAATGGTCATGTGGGCTACATGCTGACTTACCAAGGGGTTGGAGTCAGAGTCAATCTTGCTCTCCTCCAGGGTGGTCAGAGTTCCCAGCTCCTCTTGGCTAGGAGGGGCAAATTCAATGACTTCTGCCCCCTTCAGTGCTGTTTTGTGGTGCTTTGCTGGCTGCTTCTCAGGCTTCCTGCCCCCAGCAGTTGTTGGTTTGGAGCTTGGTTTGGTGAGGCAATCAGCTGTTCAGTGGTCCTCCTTCCCACACCTTCCCACACCACACCAAGCATACCATGGACCTCAGTTTGGCTGCTGGCCCATCTTTGGCAGCTCTTAGGATCCTCTTTAGGGGCAGAGGGGGAAGACTTGTTCCAGCTGTGGCTTCCATGGTACCGATCTCTAGCCAGATTTATTTCCAGCTTGGTTGCCAATATATACCAGTGCTGAAGATCTCAAGGGGCTCCCCAGGAGACACAGCTCTGAAGGATTTCTTCATTAAGCCCATCTTTATAGCACCAACAGGACCTCTGGAGGACATCCATGCATGTGGTAGGCCAGCTCATGAAACTCCTGGGTGTATTCTGCTACTGACCTCCGCCCCTGGTATATGGTCTTCATCCTAGTCCTAGCCTTGCATTTGGCTAGGAAGTCCTCAAAGCATGTGCCATCATAAATTGGTTGTCATCCCTCAGCTGGGGGGCATTATTATTGTAAAGAGTGACCAATCTGCTGTAGCCCCTTCTAGGGCCATGGTGACAGATCTCACTTTGGCTTCCTCTAAAGCAAAGTCATCCCCATACTTCTTCATGTGATTCCAGTCTTGAGTTAGGAAGAATCCCAGTGCTCTGGGATCCCCAACACATTTTATTCCCAGCGGAGGAGTCTTTAGAATTCGGCACCTCCAGGGGATGCGCCCTCACTGGGGGGGACCTGGGCTGCAGGACAGGGGCAGCTGTGCCAGAGCCGATCCCTGTTGAGCCACAGGCATCACAGCTGGGGTGCAGAGATGGTGGGTCCTCCTGCTGCCTCTCCACTTCTTTGTGTACTGGCAGGGCATGATTCTGTGTAAGGGCCCCTCAAGCTCTCTAACTCTCAAGCACTTGCATGCAGAAGTTGCAGGGCATGGGTCAGCAGGAGGTCCTCTTTGTTGATTTCCTGCAAGGCATAATCTCCCCACTGGCCTCTGGTGAGAGTCACCCCTGTGGGGGTAGTCCTCAGGATTTTCCATGTGTTCTACACCCAGCAATCATCTGACTAAGGCTGGAATTTCCTCGAGCTGCAGTTTCTCCAGCCATTCTTTCTCATCATGGCCCTGGTGTGGATGGTTGGAAGTCAACCCCAGGGCTCCACAGTCTTCCTGGTTGCTCCCAGTTGACATTATGTGACATTATGTGCTCAGTCCCCTTGGTAGACTGGGTCTCCAGGTTGGCTGATAAAGCAGATCTTGCTTAATGTCAGGCCTGCCTCTGTTCAAACCCCAAGAATGAACATCCCTAACTCCATTGAAGTAGAGAAGAGGTACTTTTACTGAGTTCGAAATGATAGCATTGAAAACAAAGCAAGATCTGATTCAAAAGTGTGAAAGTACAGGCTGAAAGTTTCCCCAAATCCCTCCCACAGAGTCCCAGGCTAAATGTCCAATCCACATCCTGCATAATATCATGTGAAGCTCTTCTTCAGGTATTTTCATCCATCTGGAGTTCTAGGATGGTTGGCCTTGATTGAGTGTAAACAACTCCACTTATGACCACAGTAATTCTTGACAGCAAACCTCCCTTTTAATTCACATGGCCTTCACCACACCAGTTCACTTCCCAAAACCCAAATTCCATGCCCCCTTCCCTATTACTCTGTCAGCTGACAGCAAGCATGCATCAAAGGAAAAATTTCCATGCTGGAAATCTGGCTGACAATAACTACAATCACACAAATATCTTTTAGCTTCATATGAAATAAAGGACACCAATATGAACTTTGGGAGGAGGAGATGGTGAAAATTAATACATGCATTCATTTATAAATTGTTAAATAAAATATTCCAATTAGGAGATGGAATGGAGAACAGCAAAAGAAACCAATATAGCTACACAAAAAGCTTACTCAGGATCTGAAAATAAGACAGGACATTCTAGAAAATTGTAACTATAGGGCTGATGTTTGGAAAATGAAAGCTCGGAGTGAATGAGAATGGGGTTACCAAAAGGCATTAAGAATAACAATTTGGGAGGTGGAGCCATCTGTCAAGGAGAAGGAACATGTGAGCAGGTAGCTCTGAGAAACACGGACCCTTATCCCCATTTTGCAGGACTCTACAGAGTTTAAAGGAAGCTCAGAGGGCTTCCAAAGGAGAGGAGTCTCCAAAGACAAGCTATGGGCAGCGCTCCATGATGGAAATCAGGGTAAACCAGAGACGAGTGAACGGTGGAGCAGACGACCAATAATGGCCGTCCATGAGCACTGACAGCCGGCCTTACAAGTGGTGAACTAGCAGAATGAAGGTTTAATGAAGTTAAACTAACAAAAGCAACAACCTGAAAGCAAATCAAAAATTAATTTAAGGGGAGGCGCAACACAATAATATTGAGAAATAGCTTGGCAATCGAAGTTGGCTCTAATTGAGGAGGTGACAGAGCAGTGAGACACATGGTGAGCAGAATGATTAGAAGACTACTGTAAAGCCAAACAAGAGACGGGTGAAGGAATAAGCAGCTGCTTACCGTTAAATTTGGTTTCAGGATCAGAACATACATTTGGGAGAAAATAATATTTTGGATTTAACACTGATAGCGGAGTCTTTTTTAGAGGGACGCTGTGAAAGTAAAAGGCTGATCTGGACAGTAGAATTAGAAAGGTGACCGGTGGATGTAATGATTGTTAATGGTGGACTGGAGGGTTATCTTCACTTATTTTTTCTTTTGGGATTCTAGATTGAGATTTTGGAGGGATTTAAAAAGAAAAAAGGTTTCTCTAAGAAAATGGATGCTGGCTGGAGAATGACACAGCGAATTTAAAGAAGACAGAGAGACACTGTATTGGGAAAGAGACATCTACTGGTAACAGGAAGGGAGAAAGGAAAAAAAAGTGGATTGGATGGAAAATATACAGCAACTCTTTGCAACAAAGTTAAAAAGGAGAGAATGGCGGCTGTTAGAGTATTGGATTCTTTTAAAAATCTCTTTCTCTTTTTGTTGCAGTGTGAAGACAACTTAGGAAAGGACTCAGAGTAACAAATCTTTTTGGTGCCTTCCTTAATAATCATATAATTGAAATTGAATTCACTAGTTATCCTCCCTTTCTCTTACTGTCCCCTCTTCCTTCCCTTCCTTCCTTTCCTGTTTTTGTTTTATTTGATGACAATATAGTAATATTCTTAAAAAATTGTTAAGTGATTTAAGAGATTTGAAAAATTGATATATTTAAATACTTGTTAATAGACTCTCCAATAGGGGTTTAATATTAATACAAAGTATTATTGTTATAAAGTATATATTATACAGAATTATTGAAAGTAATTACTAATAGATTTATAATCCTGATTAATTAAGCTATAATAGCATTACTGCTAATATTAACTTATTTTAGATCTAAAGAAAATTGAATAGAGAGATCTGTTAATTTAAGGTTATTATAGATTTTATAGAAATTGATTATTGGAGGATGATAATAGGAGAATTATAGTGATACTGTGTTACTAAAGGAAAAGAAAAATAACAGGGAGAGAGAAGGAGGGTGAAGTGTCAGGGAGGTGGAGGGAATGGGGAAGAGGAAGAGGAAGTGGGAGTGGTGGATTAAAAATAATACAGTGACAAGATTGTTTAATATGAAAAGCACCTCAAATGTATCTAGGATTGGTACAGTTAGGAAAATACCCACACAAGCGATGACTACAACAGCTACAGCAAGCCCTTCCATACAGAGGGCTATTGATGAAATGCTTCCAAAAGAAAGATCAAACTCTATAAAAGACCTATAAAGTTTAATGATGAATATGCAAGAGATGATGGTGAAAAATCATGAGCACATGAAGAATGAGATGGGGCAGTGAGATCAGAATTAAAGGAAAAGATACAAAAGATAGATGAAAAATTTGAAGCTTTCAACGAGAGGTAAGGAAAAAATCAAGAAAAAATTGTAGAAATTGAGACAAAGATGGGTAAAGAAGAAAAAAGGGTAGATGACTTAACAGATAAACTAGAAAAAGCTAACAAGGAATTAAAGATGACGGTAATCTTTTTTAAAGTAGAAAAGGCAGCCCATTACCTAAGATTTCAAAATGTGAAAGACGAAAGAGGAGAAATTTTATTGGAGGTGATAGCTGACATACTGGCAAAGATATTAGGGATGGATAAGGAAGAGATATTTACAGAGATAGATGAACTCTATAGAGTTCAAACAAATTATGCAAGGAGGTTTAACCTCCCAAGAGAAGTTCATATCAGATTAATCAAAAAATCCATTCGAGATGAAATTTTACACAAGACAAGAGATGAACCATTTGAATATGCAGGCAAACAACTAACTGTCCTAAAGCAAATTCCCAAAAGGGTAAGAGATCTAAGGAGGCCATACCATTTTCTAACATCAACATTGATAAAATATAATGTAAATTTTAGGTGGCTGGCACCGGAGGGTACATGGTAACATGGCAGGAAAAGAGATTTAGGCTGGATACCCTTGAAAAAGTGGAAGACTTCCTTGATCAACAATTTATTCGGGAAGATGAAACAAAAGAAGCAACACAGGAGAGAGGTGGGTTAGAAGGAAAGAAAAGGGAAGTAATAAATATTGAAGGAAATATAGTAGATAATAAAAAGAAAAGGAATGGAAGAGGTGAATCTAAGAGGAAAATAAACAACCTAAGGAGATTAGAATCACAAGAAGCACTAGACAAAGGAATCAAAATTGGGATAGTTGTGAATTAATGGCATAAATTCCCCAGTGAAAAGGAAAAAAATGTTTAAAAATTTACAGGCATGAAAGGTTGATATAATAGCACTACAGGAACTACATATTTTAGAAAAACAAAAATACTTATTAGAAAACAAAAAATTAGGGGAAAAAATTTCTGCCCTTGATGTACAAAAGAAAAGAGGGGTATCATTTTACATAAAGAAATGGATTCCAGCGAAAGAAATTCATAAAGATAATGAGGGTAGGATTCTGATGGTTGAAATTGAATTGGGAAATAGAAAGATCTTATTGGTAGTAATATTACACACTGAATGGTCTTTAAGAATCATTTTTTTCAAAAATTGTATAATAAACTCAGAGTTGCAATATGAAGAAATTTGTATTATGGGAGAGTTTAATGCAGTTGTTGATAAATTATTAGACTATAAGGGAAATAACACAAAATTAGAAAAAAGAATTACCAAGAAATTTTTCGATTTGAGGAAGGATTTTAATATTTGTGATGCATGGAGAGAAAGAAACTTGGGGAAAAAATAATATACATACTATTCTAACCAGCATCAGTCATGGTCGAGACTTGACATGGCATGGATGACTAAAAAATTAATTTTGGGATTATTTGAAATTAGCATTGAGAAAAATTTTTTGGAGATCACAGTATGATCAGATTTAGCTGAAGGGACAAAAGCAAAGTATAGGATGGACACTTCAAAGGTCAATTCTAAAAGAGAAATTATTTAACATGACATTAAAAAAAGAATTGGAATTTTTCTCTGATGAAAATAAAGAGGAGAATACCTCCTCACAAAATAATTGGGATATGGTCAAAGCATCGATAAGAGGAGTAGCAATAAAATATATGGTGAAAAAAAAAACAAAGAGAAAAAAACAACAAAGAAAAATACTTGAACAGGAATAAAGGATTTGGAGAAGAAACTACAAGAGACATCACAGAAGAAACAACTTAAGTTATGAATGGAACAATTAAAACATAAAATAAATTTAACAGAGAAAGAAGAGTTAGTCCAATTAAAAATGACAAAACAATATCAATTTAAGAATGGGAATAAACCAGGATTCTGGTTAGCGTATAAATTGAAAAAACAAAAAGAAAAGAGGTGGATTACCAAATTAAGAAACAACCAAGGAGAGATTTAAATAAGCAGAAAAATGACAAAGCCCCGGGCCTGGATGGTCTCCCAGAGGAAATCTATAAATCGCAACAGGATATGTTAAGTAGTAAAATGTTTAGAATATTCAATGAAATATTAGAAGAAGCTTGTCAGATCCGTGTATCTGTCAGTGGAGGAAGAAAAGGGGTGAGACTGATAAAGAAATCCTTTCTTGATGTAACCTGAATATATTTAATCTTATATTGAATTTATATAACCCACACATGATACAATGGAGGGAGAAAAGCCAGATGGCCACAACCTATCACCTCTGAGAGGCACAGCCAGGAGTTGAGAAGATCATAAAAATTCCACAATGAGATGTGTCCTGGGAATCTCTGGGAAAGTTCGTTCTAAAAAAGGGGAGAGGGAAATTAGGTATGCCCTGGGAAACTGTGAAAAAGATTGTTTCCACAGAAGGGATGGGGTGGTAATTAACATACTGGCTTTTGTTTCACTAAATACACATTGAGATAAGGAGAGGGGTTCTAAACTCCCTTATCTATCCCTGTATGCCTGAGGGACCTCAGACGCTGCTTTGAACTCCTACATGAATTGTCGCATCTCAACAAAGGATTCCTTTTGATACGTTTGGTTTTCAGAAGTTATTCTTGTTAATTGAATGGGAAAAAGTTCTGCAGCCTGACAAAGCTAAAATTCTGAAATCTTGGAAAGAAGCGTGGATAACAATTATACCTAAGGATGGAAGTGATTAGGATCTGAGGAGAAGATGATAAAAAAAATATATTAAGTTTTATTGGAATTTAAATTGGAAGAAGAAAAAGTAAAGGAAATGATGGTGGTATGGATGAAAAAATTTGGTTATAACATTAATTTAAGCCCATGTCACACTGAACCAACGGATGCAAAGAGGATGTAAAATGGACAAAAAAGCTTGCCATCCGTTCGAAAATGCCGATGTTACTCACTGCCTCCTTTTTTCCGTTCTCTCTCATCCGTCCAGCATCCATTTATTGACGTTTCATCCGCTCGCAAAAAGTTTTTGGGTGCCCAAAACTTTTGCGTGGAAAATGTAATCCAGTTCAATCCGTTCTTGCATCCGCTACGGCAATCCGCTATTGCATCCGCTATATCCGCTAGGCGTCCGCTACGCATCCCAGAACTCGCATCCGCCCGGACACAGGAGAAAGCGGAAACATATTGCAGAACGGAATGCCTAGGCAGATGCAAAATGGAAACAAGCGTTTAAAATGAAAAACGTTTCGCAGAGGGGGACCTATCTTTGATATTAAGGATGTCTAGAGATGCCTTAGAGGGATGCCTAGCGGAAAACCTATACTGCCTATAAAAAGGGGGAGAAACTGCGCCTGTCTGCATCTCACTTTTCAGAGAGCAGCCCAGCGGTGGCAGACCTATGCAGCCTTCATCTGGCTCTTCTCTTCCAACAGCATCCAGTCATGTCCACTGTGGATTGTAACAAAGTCCTTTCGGCCAGCCACCATCGTTCTCAACAGTGCGAAGCATCTGCATGGCCTCTGTGAACTCTAACTGCGAGAAGAAAAGGAAGCCACCCAAAAAAAGAGTCTGGGATCGCGAAAGATGATGCAGGAGAAAGCAGAGGATGGGGACTGTACAACAAAGCCTGATGGTGGAGCTCAGGAAACGAAGACACTCGGGGCTTTCCAGAACTTCATGAGGATGCCTCCAGCCATGTTTGACGAAGTTGTGCAGCGGCTGACACCCAGGTTGAACCCAAGGCAAACACCCAGCTTCTGGCCCAGCCTGGAAACCTTTGGGCTCAAGTGGCACTCACTCTGGCCACCTGGCCTCAGGGACCCTCCTACAGGAGCATGCGTACGGCTGGAGGGTGCCATCCCACACCATTCAGCATTGTGGTCAGAGAAGTTGGTGCAGGCCATCATTCGAAAGAATACAAGGAGGAGCTCCCTGCCAGTACCGCCTCCCACTGAAGAAGGATGAAGAAAGTTGCAGAGCAGTGGTATCAGAAGTGGAACTTAGCACACCCCGTTGGAGCCATAGATGGCAAGCACGTGGGCCTGCAAAGCTCCAGCCAACTCAGGGTCCCACATTATTTCAAACTCCAAGGGCTTTCTTCAAAGCAATCATCCTCTTCGCATGGTCGATGCTACTACAAATTCATTGTACATCGAATGCTTCAGGCAACGGCTGCATCTTCAGAATGCCCAGGTTACAAATGCCAGTCTACCTTCAAGGAGGAGCTGGAATGGCAACCTCATCGTGGGCTTCCCAGATCCAGGAACCCCTGCCCAAGTGACACACCAAGATGTGCCCTACTTCTTCATGAGGTAAGGTTTCTGAGGGAGAAGGCGTCATTCCCCATGAGAAGTAGGGCACATCTTGTGTGTCATTGGGCAGGGGTTCTGGATCTGGGAAGCCCCACGATGAGGTTGCCTTCCAGCTTCCTCCTTGAGGTGACTGGCATTGTATACCTGGGCATCTTGAAGAGATGAGCCGTTGCCTGAAGCATCGATGTACATGAATTTGTAGTCAGCATCGACCATAGGCGGAAGATGGGATGATGCTGAGAAGCCTTGGAGTTGAAATAAGTTGGACCCTGAGTTGGCTGGAGCTTTGCAGGCCACGTGCTTGCCATCTATGGCTCCAACGGTGTGTGCTAGTTCCACTTCTGATACCACTGCTCTGCAACTTTCTTCCATCCTTTCTTCAGTGGAGGTATACTGGAGGAGCTCCTCCTTGTATTCTTCGATGATGGCCTGCACCACTTCTCTGCACCACAATGCTGATGGTGTTGGATGGCACCCTCCAGCCGTACTGCATTGCTCCTGTGTAGGAGGTCCCTGAGGCCAGGTGGCGGCAGAGTGAGTGCCACCTTGAGCCCAGGTTCCAGGCTGGGCCAGAAGCTGGTGTTTGCCTTGGTCAAACCCTGGTGTCAGCCGCTGCACAACTTCGTCAAACATGGCTGGAGGCATCCTCATGAAGTTCTGGAACGCCCGAGTGTCTTCGTTCTCTGAGCTCCACCATCAGCTTGTTGTACAGTCCATCCTCTGCTCTTCTCCTGATCCATTTCTTCGGATCCAGACTCTTTTTGGGTGCTCCTTTTCTTTCTCGCAGTAGAGTTCACACGAGCCTGCAGATGGCTTCGCACTGTTGCAGGAACGATGGTGCTGCCGAAAGGACTTTGTTACAATCCACAGTGGACATGACTGGATGCTGTGGAAGAGGAAGAGCCAGATGAGGCTGAGTGAGTCTGCACCGCTGGGCTGCTCTTCTGAAAGTGAGATGCAGGCGAGTTTCTCCCCCTTTTTATAGGCAGTATAGGTTTTCCGCTAGGCATCCTCTAGGCATCCTCTAGACATCCTTAATATCCAAGATAGGTCCCCTGCGAACGTTTTTTTCCATTTTAAAACGCTTTTGTTTCCATTTTGCATCTGCAGGCATCCGTTCTGCATATGTTCCGCTTTCTCCCTGTGTCCGGGGCGGATGGAGTTCTGCGGATGCGTAGCGGACGCCTAGCGGATATAGCGGATGCATAGCGGATGCGTAGCGGATGCAGAAACGGATGAACTGGATACATTTTCCACGCAAAAGTTTTGGGCAGCCCAAAACTTTTGGAGCGGATGAAACGTCAATAAATGGATGCTGGACGGATAGAAGAGGAAGCAAAACGGAGGCAGTGAGTACATCGCATTTTCGAACGGATGGCAAGCTTTTGTCCATTTACATCCTCTTTGCATCCGTTGGTTCAGTGTGACATGGGCTTAAATTAATGTTATAACCAAATTTTTTCATCCATACCCCATCATTTCCTTTACTTTTTCTTCTTCCAATTTAAATTCCAATAAAAACTTAATAATATTTTTTTTATCATCTTCTCCTCAGATCCTAATCACTTCCATCCTTAGGTATAATTGTTATCCACGCTTCTTTCCAAGATTTCAGAATTTTAGCTTTGTCAGGCTGCAGAACTTTTTCCCATTCAATTAACAAGAATAACTTCTGAAAACCAAACGTATCAAAAGGAATCCTTTGTTGAGATGCGACAATTCATGTAGGAGTTCAAAGCAGCGTCTTGAGGTCCCTCAGGCATACAGGGATAGATAAGGGAGTTTAGAACCCCTCTCCTTATCTCAATGTGTATTTAGTGAAACAAAAGCCAGTATGTTAATTACCACCCCATCCCTTCTGTGGAAACAATCTTTTTTCACAGTTTCCCAGGGCATACCTAATTTCCCTCTCCCTTTTTTTAGAACGAACTTTCCCAGAGATTCCCAGGACACATCTCATTGTGGAATTTTTTATGATCTTCTCAACTCCTGGCTGTGCCTCTCAGAGGTGATAGGTTGTGGCCATCTGGCTTTTTCCCTCCATTGTATCATGTGTGGGTTATATAAATTCAATATAAAGATTAAATATATTCAGGTTACATCAAGAAAGGATTTCTTATCAGTCTCACCCCTTTTCTCCTCCACTGACAGATACACGGATCTGACAAGCTTCTTCTAATTATTTTCATTGAATATTCTAAACATTTTACTACTTAACATATCCTGTTGCGATTTATAGATTTCCTCTGGGAGACCATCCAGGCCCGGGGCTTTGTCATTTTTCTGCTTATTTAAATCTCTCCTTGGTTGTTTCTTAATTTGGTAATCCACCTCTTTTCTTTTTGTTTTTTTCAATTTATACGCTAACCAGAATCCTGGTTTATTCCATTCTTAAATTGATATTGTTTTGTCATTTTTAATTGGACTAACTCTTCTTTCTCTGTTAAATTTTATTTTATGTTTTAATTGTTCCATTCATAACTTAAGTTGTTTCTTCTGTTGATGTCCTCTTGTAGTTTCTTCTCCAAATCCTTTATTCCTGTTCAAGTATTTTTCTTTGTTGTTTTTTTCTCTTTGTTTTTTTTTTTCACCATATATTTATTGCTACTCCTCTTATCGATGCTTTGACCATATCCCAATTATTTTGTGAGGAGGTAATTCTCCTCTTTATTTTCATCAGAGAAAAATTCCAATTCTTTTTTTTAATGTCATGTTAAATAATTTCTCTTTTAGAATTGACCTTTGAAGTGTCCATCCTATACTTTGCTTTTGTCCCTTCAGCTAAATCTGATCATACTGTGATCTCCAAAAAATTTTTCTCAATGCTAATTTCAAATAATCCCAAAATTAATTTTTTTAGTCATCCATGCCATGTCAAGTCATCGACCATGACTGATGCTGGTTAGAATAGTATGTATATTATATTTTTCCCCAAGTTTTCTTTCTCTCCATGCATCACAAATATTAAAATCCTTCCTCAAATCGCAAAAATTTCTTGGTAAATTCTTTTTTCTAATTTTTGTGTTATTTCCCTTATAGTCTAATAATTTATCAACAAACTGCATTAAACTCTCCATAATACAAATTTCTTCATATTGCAACTCTGAGTTTATTATACAATTTTTTGAAAAAAATGATTCTTAAAGACCATTTAGTGTGTAATATTACTACCAATAAGATCTTTCTATTTCCCAATTCAATTTTCAACCATCAGAATCCTACCCTCATTATCTTTATGAATTTCTTTCGCTGGAATCCATTTCTTTATGTAAAATGATACCCCTCTTTTCTCTTTTGTACATCAAGGGCAGAAATTTTTTCCCCTAATTTTTTGTTTTCTAATAAGTATTTTTGTTTTTTCTAAAATATGTAGTTCCTGTAGTGCTATTATATCAACCTTTCATGCCTGTAAATTTTTTAAACATTTTTTTCCTTTTCACTGGGGAATTTATGCATTAATTCACAACTATCCCAATTTTGATTCCTTTGTCTAGTGCTTTCTTGTGATTTCTAATCTCCTTAGGTTGTTTATTTTCCTCTTAGATTCACCTCTTCCATTCCTTTTCTTTTTATTATCTACTATATTCCTTCAATATTTATTACTTCCTTTTCTTTCTTCTAACCCACCTCTCTCCTGTGTTGCTTCTTTTGTTTCATCTTCCCGAATAAATTGTTGAATCAAGGAAGTCTTCCACTTTTTCAAGGGTATCCAGCCTAAATCTCTTTTCCTGCCATGTTACCATGTACCCTCCGGTGCCATAGCCGCACCTAAAATTTTACATTATATTTTATCAATGTTGATGTTAGAAAATGTATGGCCTCCTTAGATCTCTTACCTTTTGGGAATTTGCTTTAGGACAGTTAGTTGTTTGCCTTGCATATTCAAATGGTTCATCTCTTGTCTTGTGTAAAATTTCATCTCGAATGGATTTTTTGATTAATCTGATATGAACTTCTCTTGGGAGGTTAAACCTCCTTGCATAATTTGTTTTAACTCTATAGAGTTCATCTATCTCTGTAAATATCTCTTCCTTATCCATCCCTAATATCTTTGCCAGTATGTCAGCTATCACCTCCAATAAAATTTCTCCTCTTTCGTCTTTCACATTTTGAAATCTAGGTAATGGGCTGCCTTTTCTACTTTTAAAAAAAGATTACCGTCATTCTTTAATTCCTTTGTTAGCTTTTTCTAGTTTATCTGTTAAGTCATCTACCCTTTTTTCTTCTTTACCCATCTTTGTCTCAATTTCTACAATTTTTTCTTGATTTTTTTCCTTACCTCTCGTTGAAAGCTTCAAATTTTTCATCTATCTTTTGTATCTTTTCCCTTTAATTCTTGATCTCACTGCCCCATCTATTCTTCATGTGCTCATAGATTTTTCACCATCATCTCTTGCATATTCATCATTAAACTTTATAGGTCTTTTATAGAGTTTGATCTTTTTTTGGAAGCATTTCATCAATAGCCCTCTGTATGGAAGGGCTTGCTGTAGCTGTTGTAGTCATCGCTTGTGTGGGTATTTTCCTAACTGTACCAATCCTAGATACATTTGAGGTGCTTTTCATATTAAACAATCTTGTCACTGTATTATTTTTAATCCACCACTCCACTTCCTCTTCCTCTTCCCATTTTCCCTCCACCTCCCTGACACTTCACCCTCCTTCTCTCTCCCTGTTATTTTTTCTTTTCTTTAGTAACACAGTATCACTATAATTCTCCTATTATCATCCTCCAATAATCAATTTCTATAAAATCTATAATAACCTTAAATTAACAATCTTCTCTATTCAATTTTCTTTAAGATCTAAAATAAGTTAATATTAGCAGTAATGCTATTATAGCTTAATTAATCAGGATTATAAATCTATTAGTAATTACTTTCAATAATTCTGTATAATATATACTTTATAACAATAATACTTTGTATTAATATTAAACCCCTATTGGAGAGTCTAATTAACAAGTATTTAAATTATATCAATTTTTCAAATCTCTTAAATCACTTAAACATTTTTTAAGAATATTACTATATTGTCATCAAAAATAACAAAAACAGGAAAGGAAGGAAGGGAAGGAAGAGGGGACAGTAAGAGAAAGGGAGGATAACTAGTGAATTCAATTTCAATTATATGATTATTAAGGAAGGCACCAAAAGATTTGTTACTCTTGAGTCCTTTCCTAAGTTGTCTTCACACTGCAACAAAAAGAGAAAGAGATTTTTTAAAGAATCAATACTCTAACAGCCCGCCATTCTCTCCTTTTTAACTTTGTTGCAAAGAGTTGCTGGTATATTTTCCATCCAATCCACTTTTTTTTCCTTTCTCCCTTTCCTGTTTCCAGTAGATGTCTCTTTCCCAATACAGTGTCTCTCTGTCTTCTTTAAATTCGCTGTGTCATTCTCCAGCCAGCATCCATTTTCTTAGAGAAACCTTTTTTCTTTTAAATCCCTCCAAAATCTCAATCTAGAATCCCAAAAGAAAATAAGTGAAGATAACCCTCCAGTCCACCATTAACAATCATTACATCCACGGTCACCTTTCTAATTCTACTGTCCAGATCAGCCTTTTACTTTCACAGCGTCCTCTAAAAAAGACTCGCTATCAGTGTTAAATCCAAAATATTATTTTCTCCCAAATGTATGTTATTGATCCTGAAACCAAATTTAACGGTAAGCAGCTGCTTTATTCCTTCACCCGTCTCTTGTTTGGCTTTACAGTAGTCTTCTAATCATTCTGCTCACCATGTGTCCCTCACTGCTCTGTCACCTCCTCAATTAGAGCCAACTTCGATTGCCAAGCTATTTCTCAATATTATTGTGTTGCGCCTCCCCTTAAATTAATTTTTGATTTGCTTTCAGGTTGTTGCTTTTGTTAGTTTTAACTTCATTAAACCTTCATTTCTGCTAGTTCACCACTTGTAAGGCCGGCTGTCAGTGCTCATGGACGGCCATTATTGGTCGTCTGCTCCACCGTTCACGTCGTCTCGCTGGTTACCCTGATTTCCATCATGGAGCGCTGCCATAGCTTGTCTTTGGAGACTCCTCTCTTTGGAAGCCCTCTGAGCTTCCTTTAAACTCTGTAGAGTCCTGCAAAATGGGGATAAGGGTCCGTGGTTTCTCAGAGCTACCTGCTCACATGTTCCTCTCCTTGACAGATGGCTCCACCTCCCAAATTGTTATTTCTTAATGCCTTTTTGGTAACCCCATTCTCATTCACTCCGAGCTTTCATTTTTCCAAACATCAGCCCTATTAGTTAACAATTTTCTAGAATGTCCTGTCTTATTTTCAGATCCTGAGTAAGCTTTTTGTGTAAGCTATATTGGTTTCTTTTGCTGTTCTCCATTCCATCTCCTAATTGGAATATTTATTTAACAATTTATAAATGAATGCATGTATTAATTTTCACCATCTCCTCCTCCCAAAGTTCATATTGGTGTCTTTATTTCATATGAAGCTAAAAAGATATTTGTGTGATTGTAGTTATTGTCAGCCAGATTTCCAGCATGGAAATTTTTCCTTTGATGCATGCTTGCTGTCAGCTGACAGAGTAATAGGGAAGGGGGCATGGAATTTGGGTTTTGGGAAGTGAACTGGTGTGGTGTTAAGGCCATGTGAATTAAAAGGGAGTTTGCTGTCAAGAATTACTGTGGTCATAAGTGGAGTGTTGTTTACACTCAAATCAAGGCCAACCATCCTAGAACTCCAGATGGATTGAAAATACCTGAAGAAGAGCTTCACATGATATTATGCAGGATGTGGATTGGACATTTAGCCTGGGACTCTGTGGGAGGGATTTTGGGGAAACTTTCAGCCTGTACTTTCACACTTTTGAATCAGATCTTGCTTTTGTTTTCAACGCTATCATTTTCGAACTCAGTAAAAGTACCTCTTCTCTACTTCAATGGAAGTTAGGGATTGTTCATTCTTGGGGTTTGAACAGAGGCAGGCCTGACATTAAGCAAGATCTGCTTTATCAGCCAACCTGGAGACCCAGTCTACCAAGGGGACTGAGCACATAATGTCACATAATGTCAACTGGGAGCAACCAGGAAGACTGTGGAGCCCTGGGGTTGACTTCCAACCATCCCACACCAGGGCCATGATGAGAAAGAATGGCTGGAGAAACTGCAGCTCGAGGAAATTCCAGCCTTAGTCAGATGATTGCTGGGTGTAGAACACAATGGAAAATCCTGAGGGAACTACCCCCACAGGGTGACTCTCACCAGAGGCCAGTGGGGAGATTATGCCTTGCAGGAAATCAACAAAGGGGACCTCCTGCTGACCCATGCCTGCAACTTCTGCATGCAAGTGCTGTGAGAGTTAGAGAGCTTGAGGGGCCCTTACACAGAATCATGCCCTGCCAGTACACAAAGAAGTGGAGAGGCAGCAGGAGGACCCACCATCTCTGCACCCCAGCTGTGATGCCTGTGGCTCAACAGGGATCGGCTCTGGCACAGCTGCCCCTGTCCTGCAGCCCAGGTCCCCCCAGTGAGGGGCGCATCCCCTGGAGGTGCCGAATTCTAAAAGACTCCTCCGCTGGGAATAAAATGTGTTGGGGATCCCAGAGCACTGGGGCTTCTCCTAACTCAAGACTGGAATCACATGAAGAAGTATGGGGATGACTTTGCTTTAGAGGAAGCCAAAGTGAGGATCTGTTCACCATGGCCCTAGAAGGGGCTACAGCAGATTGGTCACTCTTTACAATAATAATGCCCCCAGCTGAGGGATGACAACCAATTTATGATGGCACATGCTTTGAGGACTTCCTAGCCAAATGCAAGGCTAGGACTAGGATGAAGACCATATACCAGGGGCGGAGGTCAGTAGCAGAATACACCCAGGAGTTTCATGAGCTGGCCTACCACATGCATGGATGTCCTCCAGAGGTCCTGTTGGTGCTATAAAGATGGGCTTAATGAAGAAATCCTTCAGAGCTGTGTCTCCTGGGGAGCCCCTTGAGATCTTCAGCACTGGTATATATTGGAACCAAGCTGGAAATAAATCTGGCTAGAGATCGGTACCATGGAAGCCACAGCTGGAACAAGTCTTCCCCTCTGCCCCTAAAGAGGATCCTAAGAGCTGCCAAAGATGGGCCAGCAGCCAAAACTGAGGTCCATGGTATGCTTGGTGTGGTGTGGGAAGGTGTGGGAAGGAGGACCACTGAACAGCTGATTGCCTCACCAAACCAAGCTCCAAACCAACAACTGCTGGGGGCAGGAAGCCTGAGAAGCAGCCAGCAAAGCACCACAAAACAGCACTGAAGGGGGCAGAAGTCATTGAATTTGCCCCTCCTAGCCAAGAGGAGCTGGAACTCTGACCACCCTGGAGGAGAGCAAGATTGACTCTGACTCCAACCCCTGGTAAGTCAGCAATTGTAGCCACATGACCATTTCCAAGTGGAGCTGCAGGTGCCTTTCATCTTGGCAACCCAAGGAAGATGCTAGCCCTTTTTGGACTCAGGGTGCCATATGAATGCGTGATTAGTCCGACGTAGCAGAGAAACTGGGAACTGGAGACTGAGAAGAAACTGATGGTGCCCATAGATTTTGCAGTGGATGGACGTCAGTGGCAGGGGGAGGCGCCAATTCACTTTGTAGCTGAAACCGGTGAGATGTGGATGGGGATCACAGAGAGACACTGAGTTTCCATTGTAGCCCCCAGAATGGAGCACACCCCTACTTGCTTGATTACACTGACATCTGAAAATGGAAACCCTCATTGGAATTGGAGGAAGGGGCTTTTACAAATTTCTATTCCATAGCAAGGTGGGAAGAGGGGACGCAAAAACTCCAACCCAGAGCCAAGGTTTGCAAAGGAGCTAAGAGCGCAGTGAGGCAAGCATTCTAGCAGTAAAGGAGAAAGATACCGCAAAAGAATAACTGCGGACCTCTGGGAGGCATTCAGCAAGGCGGCTCAGTATGTGCTCCCAACCCCCATTGCCCCAAAGAAGCATAGAAATCCCTCTACAGTACATAAAAAAGACGGAAATCCCTCCTTTGGGGGTGAAAACTCCCCTAAAACCAAA
>BHFT01072914.1:0-20437 GCA_004320025.1 Laticauda laticaudata
ATAATGTATCTGAAATTTTTAACCATATCAGCTAGGCTTTTGTTTGCGTTTTAATCAGGCAGGGTGGGCTGGGATTGTTGCATAGGCAGCATTTCTACCAAATCCCAGATGGCAAGGCAGATCTATTTAATTTCCAGCAGTTTTCCAATTCTGGTGCTCTCTCGGGGAGGTGACAGTCCCCAAGCCATAGACCTGCCGTTTCTGTGCTAAGATTGCGGGGTCTTTATTAGCACCTGTGTGCTAAATTTGCTCCCCTGGCCATCTGTGAAATCTCTCAGCAATTCTCCACTCATCTCAAATCTGCTTTCAGAAGAAGACAATGGAGAGAAAGGCACAGGTTGCTCTTGGAACAAGATAATCGCAGCCTCCTGTATGGAAAAACAGAGGCGGCTTTTCAGTCTGGCTCCTACCGCCTGCCGTGTAAGAAATGAAAGGCTGCCAGGTATGGCAGAAACTGGCAACATCATTACCTCTGCCCCTAAAAGCAAAAGAAGAGAAGTTGGGGAAGGAGAGGAGAAGGGGCAAGGTGAGAGGAGGTGCAAATCTGTAAGGAGAAGTGATTTAATTCTAATCAGTTTTAATTCTAGCAATTAGCCAAACCTGCACAGTGAAATTCCAACTCTCAGCAGGAGACTGGCAAAATAATAATAATAATAATAATAATAATAATAATAATAATAATAATAATAATAATAATAATAATAATAATAACTTGCCTAGCTAACTTTTAAAGTTCTCCCAAGGACTTGTCTGGATGCAGGAAAAGCTGCGATGACTAAAGACATAGAGAAGGGAGGATTTTTCCCTGCACGGTTGTTCAGGATGGAAAAATAGAAGAAGTTTGTGCAGAAAAAAAAGAAAAAAAAAAGAGGAGGGTGGAAGCAAGAAGAAACAGATTAACAGATTACAGAGTTGGAAGGGACCTTGTAGGTCATCTAATCCAACCCCCACCCCCGCCCAAGCGGGAGAACCAACATTATTTCTGACAAGATAGAAGTCCAATCTCTTCTTGAAAGCCTCCAGTGATGACACTCTCAGAACTTCTGAAGGCAACTTCTGTTCATATTAATTGATTGTTCTCAATCTCAGGAAATTCCTCTTTATTTCTAGGTTGAATCTCTCCTTGATAAGTATCCATCCATATATTCCTTGTCTGGCCTTACAGACAAGGTGCTAGTGCTTTGAAAAAATAGCTTGACCCCCTCGTCTCTGAGGCAGCCCCTCAAATATTGGAAACTGCTATCATAACTCCCTAGTCCTTCTCTTCACTGAGACTAGGCCATGCCCAGTCATGCAACCGTTCATCATATGTTTTAACCATCCTGGTTGCTCTTCTCTGCACTTTTTCTAGAGTCTCAACATCTTTTTTGTAGTGGGATGACCAAAAACTGGATGCAGCATTCTAGGTGTGCTCTTACTAAGGCTTTATAGAGTGGTATTTGTACCTCCCTTGATCTTGATTGAATCCCTCTGTTAATGCAACTTAGCAAGTTATCATTGGCTTTCTTGGCATTAGCTCTGAAAGCTTCAGATGCTTGCAAAAAATAGCTTGGGGATTTTGCCATATCTATCTGTGGCCTCTGGAGTTCCATTTAGCACAAGGAGATGCCTTGCTGTGGACCAATTTCATTAATCCTGGTAGGGATAGTTGGATCAGGGAAAATCCAACCGTGACCAGGGTCATAGGAATTTATATGTTATTCTCTTCCATGGTCCTTTTTGTTTTTCTTTTTGCCATTTTTTTATAAAAAGGCTGAGACAATTTCCATTCCTGGTTGTTGGAATGTTTGTCTGACATAAGAAGCTTCCCAAATCATTGTTATATTATAAAATTATTGTTGGGCTGGTTTAATGTCAACAGTCCGACTAGTGAACTCAAAAGAAGTAGACCCTCTCAGGAATGCTGTGAGCCATGGGCAGATCTATACATTGGGGAAAGAAAACAACCAGTCAACAAATGTATGGCACAACATAGGAGAACAAACCAATCAGGACTAGATTCAGTAGCCCCTCTGCATTTAAAAGTCACAGGCCACTCTTTTAAAGACAGCAAAGTCCATATTTTGGACAGAGACGACCTCTGGTCTGAAAGAGGGGTTAAGAGGTGATTATGTCAGAATTGAACATCTCTCTCTCAAAAGAGATGAAGATATATAACATCATCTATCTCCAGTTCTGTGTCCTTTATGCATTCGTTTTACGTCCGTCGGACAATGGGACCGGGCCTTTNTCTATCTCCAGTTCTGTGTCCTTTATGCATTTGTTTTACGTCCGTCGGACAATGGGACCGGGCCTTTAAGTGGTTTACAGAGTCAGCCTCTTACCCCCAACAATCTAGGTCCTCATTTTACTGACCTCGGAAGGATGAAAGGCTGAGTCAGTCTTGAGCCAGTCAGGATTGAACTCCTAGCAGTGAATTAGCCTGCGATACTGTAATCTAACCACTATACCACAAGAGCTCTTAGTTAGGTTAGCCTAATGAAGAGAAGACTCAACTTAGAAATGCTAAATTGGAAATGATGGACAGTGGATTCTTTGAAATATGTGCTGATTTCCAGAAAAATTGCAGGCTATTTTTATTTATTGATTGATTGATTAGCCCTTGTACCACATCAAAGTGCAAAGTTCCAGAAACAATTTTTACTAAAATTTGATAAAAGCAATTTAAATTGTAATTGGATAAAATACAGTTTAAAATTAAATTGGAATAAAATATGATTTAAAATGATTGCACACTACAGGAACTATTTACACTTCAGTTTCAGATGCATACAAGACAAACTCATCCCTAACATCATCCCTAGCCTGCATCCATCTACAACAGTGAAGGGACACAGGGCAGAAAACATCCTGCAGCCACTTGCACTGCTCAGATGACCCTGAGGACACAGATGAACCTCTAGGTGACCTAAAAGGATGCAAATGATCGGCAAGGAGCACAAATCATCCCCACCATCCAGTCAGAGCTTGAAATGGTGTCACTGAAATCAAAGTGTGTTGTTATAAGAAAATTTTGCAAGGGGCAATAACGATGGCCAGTTGTCTTGGCTATAGGTACAAGAACACATGAAATATTATTGAAGAAGCTGATTAGTTTTCTCTACCCCACTATTTGTGGCTGGGTGATGTGCTGAAGATAGGTTACAGATAACAGATAATCAGAATTGGAAGGGACCTCATAGGTCATCTAGTCCAACCCCCCAACCAAGTGAGAGACTCGACACCATTTCTGACAAATGGCAGTCCAATCTCTCCTTAAAGGTCTCAGGTGATGGTATTCCCACAACTTCCAATGGCAAACTGTTCCATTGGTTGATTGTTCTCACAGTCAGAATGTTTCTCCTTATTTCCAGGTTAATTTTTTCCTTGTTCAGTTTCCATCCATTATTCCTTGTCTGGCCTTTGGGTGCTTTGGAAAACAGATTGACCCCTTTCTTTTTGTGGAAGCCCCTCAAATATTGGAAGACTGCTCTCCTGTCTTTCCTGGTCCTTCTGTTCATTAGACCAGCCATGCTCAGTTCCATTCTTCATATGTTTTAGTCTCCAGTTCCCTCATCATCCTGGTTGCTCTTTGTGCTTTTTTCTAGAGTCACAAGATCTTTTTATAATATGGTGAACAAAACTGGATGCAGTACTCTAGGTGTGGTCTTACTAAGGCTTTATAGAGTGGTATTAGTACCTCACTTGATCTCGATTGTATCCCTCTCTTAATGCAACTTAGGATTGCATTAGCTTTTTTGGCTGCTGCTGCTAAAGAAGCTTCCTGGATGAGAAACAAAACATCTTCAAAAGGAAAAAATAGAAAGTCCAGTTGCCTCTTGAAAAAAGCACCTTTGGGACATCCATGACCTGGATGACAAGGAAACTCCAAAGACATTCATGAAAGCAATATTTTATTGGATACAGCATTTCGGTACTGAAGAATTGAAACCAGAGCTCTGGTTTTCTCACGCAATGCTTGCATGGTTAAACAGTAGCTTCTCTTTCTCCCCATGTTCATATGGTTCAATTATTAATCGTCCTTTTGTTTTGAGAACAGTTCATTTCTTTGTCACATACCAGCAACAGTGACCTTGGTGTGTTCTTGTCTCTCATGGTCTGTCTTTGGAGCAGTTGCATTCCATCACACCTTACCCCAGGGGTGGGATTCAAAAATTTTAACAACAGGTTCTGTGGGTGTGGCTCAGGTGGTGAGCATGGCTTGGTGGTCATGTGACTAGGTAGACATGGCTTGGTGTTCATGTTATTGGCTGGGTGTGGCCAACTCAACATTACTCACATTGAGGCACTCATCTCCTCGCTTGGCCACCCATGACTGTGGGGATGCTGCAACAGTCGTAAGTGTGAAAAATGCTCATAAGTCACTTTTTTCAATGCCATTGTAACTTTGAATGGTCCCTCCACACAAGCAAAATACCAGCAAAGGAGGCGAAAAAAACTCCAGAGAAGTTCCAGAGACAGGAAGTCTAGTCCTGCCAAGAATGTAATAAGGGTTAACAAAGAGGCAGTTTCTGTAAGCAACACCAGAATGTTTCCTTCCTGCCTTCCTTACAGGATTAGGCCAGTAACTTCCTCTAACAACTGGTTCTCTGAACTGCTTAGAATGTTAACAACCGGTTCTAGCGAGCAGGTGCCAACCTGTGGAATCCCACCCCTGCCCTTCCCTCCCCCCAGTTTTTTTTTGGCAAGTCGAACAGCAATAAGACTCGAAAGATTCAAAAGCGGTTCAGTCTTGACCACTTGCACATTTCGGAAAGAAAGATCCTCTACTCTGTTTTTGGAGCAAAATATTTTTACTAAGTGGTTACAGCGTAAGCAAAGCTGGATCTCAATATTCCTGCACAAACCCAGCAGTTTTCCCATCTTTCTAGCCCTCTCATCCTTGCACAGTTCATCAATATATTTTTCTTTGAATTTTTGGAATGGTTTTGAGGATTGGAGCCTCTTTGGTGGAGTTTAACAGTTTGTTCTTATAGCTCCATCCTTGATTGGTTGCTTTGCTCCGATATCATAACTTGCACAAATGGTTGCAGGAATTGGGTATGCCCAGTCTAGAAAAAAGAAGGNCTCCGATATCATAACTTGCACAAATGGTTGCAGGAATTGGGTATGCCCAGTCTAGAAAAAAGAAAGACTAGGGGTGACATGATAGCAGTCTTCCAGTATTTGAGGGGCTGCCATAAAGAAGAGGGGTGTCTATTTATTTTCCAAAGCACCTGAAGGCAGGGCAAAAACAATGGATGGAAACTAATCAAGAAGACAAGCAACCTGGAATTAAGGAGAAACTTCCTAACAGTGAGAACAAATAACCAGTGGAAGGACTTCCCTCCAAAAGTTCTGGCTGCTCCATCACTGGAGGTTTTCAAGAAAAAGATTGGACAACCATCTGTCTGAAATGGTAGAGGGTCTTCTGACTAAGCAGGGGGTTGGACTAGAAGACCTCCAAGGTTCCTTCCAACTCTATTATTCTGTTATGTTCTGTGTTGGGGAGGAGGGAGGGAGTGAGAGAGAAAGAGAGAATCAAAAAATAATGTTCTGAATTAGTCCCTCAGACAAAGAAATCCTTTTAAACCATAAGCATATTGTGCTAATTATTCTTGTGTAGAAAAGAAGATTAAAAAATTAGAACGCTTGAATGGATCCAGAATGTTCCAGCGTCTGAAGAAAATGAGCGAATGTGTTTCAGAATAGAAAGTAGTTTAACGCCTTTGTTTCTTTCATTTGGCGTTTACCACTCGGTTCCCTTCCCTTTCTAATATCCAGGTTAAGGATGGCTGGCTGGGATAAACTCGGAAGAGTCAGAGATTATTTCAAGCTGGACAAAGCAGCCACTGAACTGGAAGGAAAATGTTATTGTCCTAAAGAGTCTACAACCTGGAGGATGCCTGGCATAAAACCCAAATCAAGAGATGGCGTGCTACTTCTCATCCTGCTGGTTGAGTACATTTGTCAGGTACTCTGAAGATACGCAAACTGTAGTGGAACAATTCCATCTTTCCTGTTCTCTCCTCCTACACCCTTATTATGTGCCATCCTTGGTGCTCTCAGAGCTGGGTGATTCTTGCAGAGGATGCATTTTCCAACTAGATGACATCATCATTGCTAGTGGATAAGGGGTTTACTCCTTGTTTTATGCACAGTAGCTTGTTACTGAATATAAGCAGAAAAGAAACCCAGCTTCTTCTGCCACTGATGATGTTACCTAGTTTGGTCATGGAAACTTAATATCTGCAAGGAAGCCATCAGCATGCACCCAGGATGTCGCAGTTCAACCCTGAGCTACAAATATTATCTTCTATTGGTGGCTCCACCCACCCACCCACCTACTTACCTACCTATCTACTTACATATCTCTCTCATATCTGTCTGTCTATCCATCTATCCGTCTGTCTATCTATCTATCTATCTATCTATCTATCTATCTATCTATCTATCTATCTATCTATCTATCTATCTATCTATGTCTACCTATCTATCTGGATACCCACCTACTTCTATACTCTCTCTCTTTTTTTTCTTCTTTTTTCTCTCTCTCTTTTTCTTCTTTCTTTCTTTCTTTCTTTCTTTCTTTCTTTCTTTCTTTCTCCACTAAGGGGGAGGGGTTGGTCAAAGTTTCTTAGTCTTGGAGAATTCATATTATAGGTAGTCAAGACAAGTTGTAAAATGGGACATAAATCTGGGGCTCAATTCCAGTCATAAACTGAGGACTATCTGTTTCAGATGATGGACTGATGCCTTCCAGGGCCCTTTCATTTCTGGTTTTGTTTTTCATGTTTTTATCTGGGTTGGAAAAACACACACACACACACACACACACACACACACACACACATAACCAAATGCCTCTNAAAAACACACACACACACACACACACACACACACACACACACATAACCAAATGCCTCTTCGTGAATGTACTTGACGTCACCCATCCAGTCTGCCGCAGAGCACCCAAACTGTCAAAGTTAATTTTTTTCAAGCTCTCCTTGGGGAATCCAGCCCATGAGAGAATGAGAGAGAGATGTATGTTTTTCATTAGGTTTTGCGTTCCGATCTGGGCATAATTAATCCTAATGTTTCAATCTTTGCATAATAGGCTTATTTGAGAGAAGAAAGTAGCCCACACATCCTCACCAAGCAAACCTCCAGGGAAGCTAAATGTTCTCTCATGTGGCAAGGAAAGGGAACAGCGAGCAGTTTTTTCTCACTTTTGTTTTTTTGCTTATCTGGGAGAAAAAGCAAAGAAAAACACACACCTGGAAAAATTGGCTGAGGATTTTTGTGTGAGACTGTTTTGTGCAGCTCTCATGGATGGCTGCAGGAATTGGGTATGGCCAGTCTAGAGACAAGAAGGACTAGGGGGGACATGACAGCAGTGTTTCAATATTTGAGGGACTGCCACAAAGAAGAGTTAAGCTATTCTCCAAAGCACCTGAGGGCAGGACAAGAAGCAAAGGATGGAAACTAATCAAGGAGAGTGAGAACCATTAACCAGAGGAACAACTTGCCTCCAAAAGTTGTGAATGTTCCAACACTAGATATTTTAAAGAAGAGATTGGATAACCATTTGTCTGAATGTACAAGGTGAATGAACAGGTGTAATGTTTCCTGCCTAAGCAGGGGCTAAAAGACCTCCAAGGTCTCTTTGAACTCTGTTATGCTCTTCTCTTCTCTTCTCTTCTCTTCTCTTCTCTTCTCTTCTCTTCTCTTCTCTTCTCTATTCTTCTCTATTTTTCTCTTCTCTTCTCTTCTCTTCTCTATTCCATTCCATTCCATTCCATCCCTTTCATCCTTCACCTTCTTCTTTTGATGGCAAGATGTTTGTGAGGTGCCAAGCAGAACCAAGCAGAGCTGACATGAAGGTTATATTCCCTTCCTTATACAGCAGTGGTGGCTGACCGTTTTGGGCTCCTGTGCGGAAAATTGCATGTGTGCTTGTGCTTGTGCTTGCATGCTTGCATGCCAGAACCCAGAAAGCAATGTGTATGCCCCTACCATACCTGTGCATGCGTGCATGATCCCCCCTCCACCCCTTTACCTGCACTGCACATGCATGTGACTCCCAGCTGATTTTCAGACTGTTTGAGACCTTTTTTGGCCTCCCAGAAGCTTGAGGGAAGCCTTTGCAGCCTTTGGAGGCTGAAAAATGGGCTTGTTTCATCACTGCTAGTATTTCTGGAAATACAGGCTTGTTTTTCAGCCTCTAAAGGCTACAGAGGCTTCCCTTGAGCCTTTGGGAGGCTGAAAAAGGCCTCAAACAGGCCAAAAATCAGCTGAGAGGCATAAACATGTGCAGTGCAGGAAAGTTTGGCTGGGGCTCACATGCCCACACAAATGGGTCTGCATGCCACCTGTGGCACATGTGCCATAGGTTCACCATCACGGCTATAGAGTATTCTGTCCCAAGAGGTGAGAGTCTCTTGGCCTTCCTGAAAGGAATTAAATCATGACACTGTTACTTTGCATGGGGAGCCAAAGAAGCACATGGTTGTGGGTCTGTTTCATCCTCTGAAAGTCCTCTCCTTTTAAGTAATCTTATTAGTATTCAACCATTCTTGAATCATCCTAAATTTTTAACATTTATATATAATAGGTAGTCCTCAACTTATGACCACGATTGGAACAGAGAATTTCTGTTGCTAAGCAAGAGAGTTGTTAAGTGGTGTTTTACTTTATGACCTTTTTTGTCACAATTGTTGAGCAAATCACTGGAAGAAAGAAAGAAAGGAGGAGGAAGGAAGGAAGGAAGGAAAGAAGAAAGAAAGTTAGTATGGATGGATAGATATAGATAGAGAGAGAGACAGATAGATTTCCAAATTATGCTTGCTCATCACCTTGGTTGAAATTATTTTGTTCTTTCATATTTTTTTTCTTCCTGGATTTCCTTTCCAGACTTTTGTCCATTTCATTGCCCCCTCTGGACCCATTTCAAATTTTATAAAAGGAAAATGTGTGAAGGTTTCTCAAGGTACCATAAGATTGTCCTTGGGTTTCTCGTAAGCTGAACTCCAAGGGGGATTTGAAGGTTGTTTGTTGGCTGAAATATCTGCAAACTTTTGAAGTAAGGGATATTTTTCAGAGAATTGTTATTAGCCATACCCATAATCAACTTAACTTGTCAAGATTGATCTATCTATCTATCTATCTATCTATCTATCTATCTATCTATCTATCTATCTATCTATCTGTCAGTCTTCAACCTCTCTGTCTATATGTATCTAGTCTATATATATCATCTGTCTATCTAGCTATCCCCCCCCCTCTCTCTCTCTCTTTCACCCTCTCTCTCTATCTCATCTGTCTATCCATCCATACATTGACCTATAACTATCTCTCTATTGCTCTATCTCTCATCGGTCTATCTCACTGTAGGCAGCTATGGAGATGTCCTTGAGGAAACTGGCCAGAGGCAATGAGAGCTATATAAACAAGATCATTCTTTAAACCAGAGAAATAGCAAAAGGATAACAAAGAAGCTCAGAGTGATTCCTCCCTTATTCATTACTGTAAAAAAGGGAAATCAGAAAAAAAAATCAGTCAGACTTTCAAGATTCTATTATTATCACCTATATCAATAAAATATAGTTCTGGTCATATTTATGGAATTTATTTCCTGGCTTGACTTACCTTGAAGCATTAATATCTTCCTATTTCAGAGAAAGTGCATCAAAATATCTTATTTTCAATGTTTAGGAACTTCTAGGAATGTGGTAATGATGTAGGAAATTAACCAGAGTTGAATTATTGAGTTATCACTGAAGTGAGGAGGAATTGCACAAAATAGCTATAGTAAGATTTCTAGATCTGTGACACACCTGCTGGCAAACCTGTTTAGTCAAAAACAAATCAACACTGATGCCGGCCAAACTGAAATCAGAGAAAACTGTTTGTCCCTAATACTTTCTCCTTATACCTGTAGTCCTATTGTATTGCCGAACCTCTCTACTTTCTAGGTATTGAGATTAAATAGCAGAAGACCTTATATATCTAGTTAGTTGGATATTCTTCCCTTCCTTTCACTCTTCTCTGATCATGAAGGCTTGATCTCTGATGGCATCCTGAAGATTAGACACTTATCATTAAACAAAGCTAAATTGGTCTAAGCTGGAGCTTAAAGTAGCAAGACAAGAAAAAGGTAGAACATAGAAACAGAATAATAGACATAGAAGGGACCTTGGAAGTCTTTTATTCCAACTTCCTGCTTGAGCAAGACACTTATACCATTTCAGGATGGATGGATGGGTGGGTGGATCAATGATAGATATAGATAGATAGATAGATAGATAGATAGATAGATAGATAGATAGATAGATAGATAGATAGATAGATAGATAGCAGTAAGTAGATAGATACCAGTAGGTAGATAGATACTGGTAGATAGATAAATATGTGTGTGTGTGTGTGTGTGAGAGAGAGAGAGAGGGGGGGAGGGAGGGAGGGAGAGGGAGATAGATATGGATAGATAGATAGATAGATAGATAGATAGATAGATAGATAGATAGATACGGAGATAGATATGGATAGAAGGATGAGAGAGGGAGAGAGATGGAGATAGATATGGATAAATGGATGGATGATAGATAGATAGATAGATAGATAGATAGATAGATAGATAGATAGATAGATAGATGATAGAAGGATGATAGATAGATAGACAGAAAGACAGACAGACAGACAGACAGAAAGACAGACATAGAGGAGAGAGAGAGAGAGAGAGGCTGGGGTAAGGTAAGATGCATGGCTGGCTGGTTGAATGAATAAATGAATGAATAAGCTGTCTTATTGACAAGGCAATTTTGTAGATTGCACAACAGTTTGTTACATCACTGTCATGTTCCAAGAAGCTCTGAAAGGCAGATCCTTTTGCTTTATGAATTCGCTCTTGAAAATTGAGAAGCAGTTTACAGTTTTCTTGTCATTGGGAAGAGGCAGAGAGCTAGGTGGGAGGGTGGCGAAGGTACTGACTGGGAAGAGGCTTCTGAGAGATGAAAGGAGGGTGAAGGCAATAAGCAAGATCATGAAAAGAAAAGAAAAACCCCATTTTTTCCTCCCATCCCTTGCAATCGGTTATAAATGAAAAAAGACGAGCAGAATGTTTTTAATGAAACCAATAAAAATGCAAAGGAAGATTTAATGTTGAAAGTGATGATAAATCAAAAGTGACAGCCTCAAATGCAATATTACATCAGCAGGTTGGGGAAATAAATTTATCCTCAGGACAGATGGGTTTGCTGTAAAAAAGAGGAAAGAGGAAGAGGAGGAAGAGCGAAGGAAAAGGAAGGAGATACAGGAGGAGGAGGGGAAGGAAAAGGGAAAGCGGAAGGAGAAGGAGGAGAAAGAGAAGGAGAGAAAGAAAAATATGGATTTTGTTTATTGGTTTGGTTTGGGAAAAAATAAGTACCAATATAACTGGTCTTGATGCACCAAAATTATTCTAACACCCTGAGGAATTAGAATTTAAAACAGAAAGGTTAAAAAATAAAAGTTATATTTTTTGTCCTTCTTAATAAGCACAATCGTAACAATAAATAAATAAATAAATAAATAAATAAATAAATAAATAAATAAATAAATAAATAAATAAATAAATAATTCCATCTCACCATCAAACAACTCCAGATGGCTTGAGATCACACAGAAAACATGAACAGGGAAACCTTAGATAAGAAAATATTTGAGCATTTGTGTTACACAAAACAATGAGTTGAGAGCTTATTTCCTGGAGTCAAGAAGGTGATGAAGGTTGACATGGTTGAGATGGTTTTAACATTCCTGCTTTGGCCAAACACTGGCAGGAGAAGACCTCTAAGGTCTTTTCCAACCTTATCATTCAAATTTAAGGCATTGCAGAAGAGTGTATGTAATCAGTGAAATAAGATGGCCTTAGAGGCTTTGGCCTCGAAGCGAGGATTTGAAATTCCCTCATCCCAAAATGAAAGATGTTTCTGACATATTTGGAACAGACAGTCTGTTATAGTTAAAGCATCAGTTAACTATCTAGCAGATATACATAGATATCTAATTTCCTTTTTTGAAGTGAATCCAAAATGCAAGGAGAAAAGACTATTTATTTAATTATCTATCTATCTATCTGTCTGTCATCTATCTATCTATCTATCTATCTATCTATNTGTCATCTATCTATCTATCTATCTATCTATCTATCTATCTATCTATCTATCTATCTATCTATCCATCCATTCATTCATTCATTTCCCACCTTTAATATTTTATGAGATGGGTCAAAGAGGCCATCTATGTCAAAACTGAACAGCCATCTCCCAACAGAGGGGAAGGGATATGGCATCATCTATCTCCAGTCTCCAACACAGTTGGAGTTCCAAGAAGGCTCCACAGCCATTTTCACCATTTGGGTGACCCTGAGGATCCCTGGGAACACAGATAAACCTCCAAGTGGCCTCAACGGCTCTCTAAAAGGATGCAAATGACCAGCTATCGGCAAGGAACATAAATCCTTCCATTTCCTACCATCCAGTCAGAGCTGAAGAAGCTTCTTGGATGAGAAGCAAAATGTCTTCAAAGAAAAAACAAGAAACTCCAGTTGCCTCTTGAAAAAAAGCACCTTTGGGATTTTCAAGGAATGGCAGAGCAGCTGTCCTCATGAAGTGAGAGACAGTGACACAAAATTGTAGTTCATATAAATATAAATATATTTTACCTTCAAATTTACAGCTGTCATCATCCGGGAAAAAATAGATAAGCATGAACACAGAAACATGTACTCCATTTAGTTTGTTATATGTTCCTCAGTCCTTGTGTCCTTTTAGTACTCCATTTAATTTATTACCTCAGATAGTCAGGAACATCATGAGGTAAATTAAACAATAAACAGATAGTCAGGAACACAGAAACATCATGAGGTAAATCAAACAATATACAGAATGCACACAGAAGAGAAAGAGGGCGGAAAGGGAAACACCTCTTTTATATTTACAGTAACCAATCATAGATTACCTCATGCATGAGTACTCTCTGATTTATCAACCACAACTGTATGTTCTGGCCTATTGTACACTTTACTATTGTAGCTACTAAGTTCAATATCCTAATATACAACTTCTGGAGGCAATTGGTTTCACTGATTAATTGATGTAACTCTCAGACAGCTTCTCCTTAATTCCAGGTTGATTCTCTCCTGAATTAGTTTCCATCCATTGCTTCTTTTGCTGCCTTCTGGTGCTTTAGAAAATAGGTCGATCCCCTTGTCTTTGTAGGAGCCCCTCAAATATCAGAAGACTACTATCTCATCATTTGAAATGGTGTAGGCTTCCCTGCCTGAGCAGGGGGTTAGATTAGAAGACCTCCAAGGTCCCTTCCAGCTCTGCTGTTCTAGTCCTTCTTTTCATTAAACTAGGCATACCCAATTCCTGCAATTGTTCTTCATATATTTTAGCGGCAACTCAGAGTGTTGCTTTCTACTAGTAGCTTTATTGGTGGAAAGAAAAGAAGAAGAAATGATGAAAATGGATGTGAATAAACTTTGCAAAGGAGTTTGCATCTCCATTTAGCATCCCATAATGTGCAACCGTCAACAGTAGCTTATCTTATAATAGATCTTGCCGGAGATAGGAGAACAGAAAGTGGCAAAAGAATGAAAACACATTATGAGAAAGAAAAATGTCTATGGGAACAATATGTCTCAGAGTCTAATTGCTCTGTGTTTTATCGAACTTGATCATTAGGGTATCCTGCTTATGGTACCACAGAGATGTAATAGCGAAATAAAGCAACAGCCTATTAAGCAGAAAGTTTAAATATAGCTACGGGGACTGATATTTCACGACAATTTGACAGATGTCTTGGAGTGATGACTACTTCCTTCATCACTAATTACAAAATCATTTGTCTTAAGGAAAGGACAAAAAAGAAGTAATTATGAAAAACACGATTCTTGGGGGGATTAAAAAAAAGAGAAAGATATAACATTGGTTTAAAGCACTGAAATGATCATAACCATTTACAATCATTATTAGTTTGGTTGGGCCAATGACAGCTCTGTGTTCAAAGCTGGGTGAAGAAGAATTTCCTGAGCCAAAGAAATACGGGGAAAAAGAAAAGAAAAAGTAAGGAAAAATACACACCACATTTCTAATGATGCTAAACTTGTTCGACAGCTCTGGGGGGTTCTTTGATGTACAGTTCATTAAAATGTCCAACTGACAATGAATTTGAATGAAAGCACACAAATGTTTTAATTATACATTCCTTTTTAATTACAGTAATGACTTGTAATGTGTTTATGTTGCTTTAGAGTTTAATTTCTACTCTTAGATTAGGTGGTTGACTTAAGGATTGTGCTTTTTCAAGAAAATATCAATGTTTGATCATGAGTTAATCCCTAAATATTAAAGCAGTGGGATTTTTTGAGGACTTCTAATGAAAGTGATTTCTGCATTGCTGAGTTTTCTGTTCAGATGCTTAAGTGCCAAAGATACTAATGAATAATCTTATGGGATGAGGCAAATATTGAGAAAGAAAAAAGAGAGAGAGAGAGAGAGAAACAGAGAGAAAACAGAATTATAATAAGCGGCATTATACAGATTATTTACAGGAGACAAATGTGAATGCAATAAGAAGATAAGGATAGAAAGTCAATACAGAGTAAGGAAAATATATGTACTGAAATGTTTTTTAGTAATCAGAAATTTGTGAAGATAACTTCATAACAGAGTTATTGTACTGATAAAGGAGAATATTTGTAGCTGAGGGTTGAATTGTGGGTTCCTTTGGTGTTCTCTGAGATTGGTTGTTTTCTTGCAGATGTTTCATTACCCATCTCGGTAATGCCATCAATGCTAAATGGGAGTGGAGTTTGTTCTTATTTTATAGATTAGTGATTTGCTGTGTCAGTGATACTGACAGATGTCTTGTTGATTCCTAGACTGCACTATTGTTTACTGTTAGCTTGTTTGTGTTGGCAGTTTCTTGATTAGGGTATTGTTTCCTTCTTGATTGTTGGTCTAATGTTACTCTTGGTGTTAATCTCTGCTAATCTGGATGTGGATTGCTGGTAATTGTTTTGATCTTTTTGTTTCCTCTTTGGCTTCTTGATTGTCCTTTTGGAATGATATGTGGATGTTGTTTATCTCTCTAGAAATTGTTGGAGCAACAATTAAGAAGTAAACAATACTCCAATCAAGAAACTACTCACTCAGACAGTCTGGAACCCACACTGCATATTAGATATTAATATAGTTGAGAAAGTCCAGAAATATTTCACAAGAAGAGTTCTCCACTCCTCCACTTATAGCAGAATACCTTATGCCACCAGACTTGAAATTCTAGACCTAGAAAACCGAGAACTACGCTATCTTCGGTCCGATCTAAGTATAGGATATAAAATCATACATTGCAATGTCCTACCTGTCAATGAATACTTCAGCTTCAACCATAACAACACAAGAGCAAACAATAGATACAAACTCAAGGTAAACCGCAAAACTTGATAGCAGGAAATACGACTTCAGCAACAGAGTGATCAGTGTCTGGAATAATCTACCTGACTCTGTGGTTTCTTCCCCAAACCCTAAAAACTTTCACCTTAGACTGTCTACTATTGACCTCATCCCTTTCCTAAGAGGTCTGTAGGGGGCATGCATAAGTGCACCAATGTGCCTACCATCCCTGTCCTAATGTTTCTTTTTATTCATATCAATTTCATGTGTTCATAGCCATGTTTATGCTTATACCTGTTATTTTAGACTTGCTTGACAAAATAAATGAATAATTAAAAATAAATAAATAAATAAATAATAAATAGTAAGCAACCTGAAACCAACAGCTCATCAAGGAACCCGCAAGCTCAATCATGTTACCTTGTTTGGTCATAAAATGTCTGCAAGAAAACAACCAAGGTCAGAAAGCACCAAGGACTCCACTCTTCAGTCCTGAGCAACAAATACTCTCTTCCTTTTTTTAAAATAATTTTTATTCTTTTTTAAAAAAATACAAAAATCTCATTTCCATGAAAATTATTGTGTCATTGTATATACATGTTTCCTGTTTTGTGAATTATTTTTATCTTTATTCTTCACCCATTTGTACCACCTCTCCCATATCGCATAGTATTCCTGATCATCTTTTCCTTTCAGTTCCATAGTGAATTTATCTAGTTCAGCNATCGCATAGTATTCTTGATCATCTTTTCCTTTCAGTTCCATAGTGAATTTATCTAGTTCAGCACAGTCCATTATTTTTTGAATCAGAACTTCATCTGGTGGTATTTTATCACTCTTCCAATGTTGTGCTAAAGTGATTCTTGCTGCAGTTAAGATGTGTACAATAAGATATCTTTTATCTTTCAAATTCCCTTTAATCATACCTAATAAAAATGTTTTGGGATCCAATTTCAATTTATATTTTGTAAACTCAAAAAGCCATCTCTGTATTTTCTTCCAGTATTTTTTGACCTCTATACATTGCCACCACATATGGAAAAATATTCCTTTCTTTTGTTTGCACTTCCAGCATTCCATTTTCGCCAGTCATGTAGGCACTAAGTGCCATCTACAAAACATTTTATATTGATTTTCTTTGAATGCCATCGACAAAATCAGCTTCCAGTTCTTGGTCCAAGTCTTTTCCCACTCATCCAAATTTATATTATGACCCACATTTCTCACCCAGGTGATCATTAATCCCTCAACAATTTCCTCTTCTAATTCTACCTCCAGTAAGTAATTTTATGTTCGTGTTATAAATTTTATATCCTTGCCTGTTACAAATACTCTCTTCCATTAGCTTACATTCTGTTGATTATTGAGTTATATAGGACATGTTGGCACCCAGATCCTTCACAAATCCTAAGCCTGGTCCTGGAGGGAAAATAACATCTCACTCACCACTGGCATTTTGACCAACATCTAGATATCCAAATTATTCAGGTATAGAATGTCCATCTTCCCAGCATTTCACCTGAATTATTTGGATCTTATCTAGATTGGTCCTTGATCCAACATTTACACCCCTTCTGCAGACTGAGATGAAAAGGAGCTATAAAATTATCTACACATAGAGGATAACACATTTGGATCAGCTTGCCTCCAAAAGTGGTTGGACTCCATCACTGGAGATTTTGGATAGAACAGATTGGATTGTCATTTATCCAGAAATGGTGTTAAACTTCCGGAAGAAGAGAGAGGAACCACCCCACATTACATCGAGGAGGGCTCTGTGGAGAAAGTTTCCTCCTTTAAATTCCTGGGAGTCTACCTCAGTGAAGATCTTATCTGGAAAATCAACACAACCCAGGTGGCCAGAAAGGCCCAACAGAGACTCCATTTCCTTAGGGTCTTGCAAAGGAATAAAATGGAACAACGACCAGTGACCTCCTTTTACCGATCCACAATAGAAAGCATCAATGACTCAGCTCACTCTCTGACCCTCCCACACCTTCTACATTGCTGCTCACATTTCTCCCTATGATGCTGCTTCAGATCAAGCCAACATTCTTCCTCTTGACTCCCTGTCAGGGGCTGCTCCGATATGCCTTCCTCCTGATTAATCTCAGGCTGTTCCTCTCAGTTGTCTGTTGAAACCTGAGGCATTATCAGGGAGGAAGGCATTGCCAGAGAGGGAAGGTCCTGGGGAGGAAGGCATTCCCAGTTCCTCTCATCAATCTTCCAAGTTCCTCTTCCTCTGACAGCACAGGCTCGGGAATCAGGGCCACAACACTATCCCTCACCTCAGGCTCCTTCCCCCAAGTCTGATGGTTAGAATGTGGTTGCAAGGGGAAATGGTCATGGAACATCCGTATAAGTCTGGGGTGTGGATCATGGAAGAATCCACCCAGGAAAGGGCGCTGGCCCATCCCTCTGTCTCTCAATCAAATACTGGAACTGCCCTTTCAGCCAGCAGGAATCCCTAATGCTGGCCATGTTGCCATCTACTGCATCATCTTCACTGGGCACAGGTGGTGGATCATCAGCTGCAGGATGTCAGAGATCACATGAAGGGTGTCAGGGACCAAAAGGGAATGGTGGAAGACTGGATGAATTCGCATGGGAGCACGGTAGAGTCAGTCGATAGGCTATGGGGTTGTTGACTGCCTCAATGGGAAATGGGCTGATGAACTGAAATGGCCGATAGTCCAGCTTCTTTATTGGGTGGTCAACCTGAAGATATCTTGTGGACAACCACACATGGTCTCCTACAGTCAGCAGAGGCATTGCCCGTTGAGAGCGATCTGTGAACTGCTTGTAATCTTCCTTGGCCTGTTTTCATTGCTGCCGAACTAACTGCTGAACTGAGTGTAGTTCCAAAAGGAATTTCTGAGTCTCAGTAACAGGAGAATCTAATAGTGTCAATAGGAAGAACTGCGGATGGTACCCCACATTCGCATAAAATGGTGTCATTTGGGTAGAGGTGTGCTGGGATTGTTGAATGCAAACTCCGCCAGAGGGAGATAATCAACCCAGTTGTTCTGACATTGGTTTACAAAACAACGCAAGTGTTGCTTGAGAATTTCAATGACCTTTTCCGTCCCCCATCAGTCTCTGGATTGTGCGCTGACAACAAGCACACCTGCACTGTAACACGGTCATCAGGTTTACATTGGGCTGTAAATTTTACACCGCGGTCAGAAACTACCCTGTCTGGCAGACCATGGAGACGAAAAACATGCTGCAAGAACAAATGGGCAATTGTATGGGCTGTTGGTAATTTATGACACAGAATGAAGTGGGACATTTTTGTCAGCATGTCGACCACCACAAGCACAGTTGTAAATCCCTGAGGATGATGGTAAATTGAGTCAAGAAGTCCATGGAAATTGCTCCCCATGGTCTTTCTGAAGTTGGTAGAGGTTGGAGGAGACCAGGAGGGCGCACCTGTCGGGGATTTCGCTTGCCTGCATGGTACACAGGATGTGACATAGGCGTGACAATCATGCTGTACTCGAGGCCACCAAAAAGTTCTCATTGCAAGATGGAGAGTCCCAAAATGGCCAGCTGCAGGGTTGTTTGTGACACTGAGTCACAATAAGAGCTCGAAGCGGCCCCATGGGCACATACAATGGGCCCGATGCTTGAGTAAGCCCTCCTCCAAAGTCCATGGGGATTCAGGCCCAATCTCCCCCCATCCTCTGCTGCAACCAAGCATCTAGGCACTACGCCTCTTGCACCTGAGTCCACAAGTCCCACCGGTTCCTGGACTGCGTCAAGGATTTTGCTGGCAACACCATCCATGGAGGAATTTGTCTGGTACTCAGTTTATGGGGACAGGGCATCCACCCTCCGTTGTGACCACTGGGGAGGGATATAGGTCACAGAAAAATTGAACTGGGCAAAAAACAATGACCACCGGATCTGCCGCTGCTTCAATTTTCTCACCATTGACAAGTGTTCTAAATTCTGATGGTCCGTCCAGACCTCCACCTTGTGTCGGCCCCCTCAAGATGATGTCGCCAAGCCTCAAATGCAGCCTTGATAGCCAGTAACTCTTTTTCCCAGATGGTGTAGTTGTGTTCGGTTGTCTGATGAAACCTGAGGCATTATCAGGGAGGAAGGTCCTGGGAGGAAGGCATTCCCAGTTCCTCCTCCTCATCTTCCAAATCGTCTTCCTCTGACAGCACAGGCTCAGGAATCGGGGCCACAACATGGGGATATGGCTGAACCATGAAGAACTCCATAGCATAACTACTCAGCAGCTGGCACCAAATATCTTTCTCAGCAACAAAAGCAACATGCCTACTCTTCTGGAATGTATGAACTTATGGCAAAAATGCATGTTCTTTGATTTCAATTTCAATTTTTTTTCTAGCATTCTATTTTTGATGAGTTACGTTACTATGTACAGGAGGAGTAAAGAGTGAACACTAACCCTATTGACATCTTCCAGTGAAAACCATAGTTTTCCATTTTTTGCTGTCAACATTCCACTAAGGTAGAGTAAGATAAATAGAGCAATATCCATAGTTTACAGTCTATAAAACCTACAAACTTTTTTTAAAGAATGGAAGAAAACAGATGTCTTACATGAATTGCAAACACCAGCTACCTTATTTATCAACATATACTATGCAAAATGAGTTCCTCAAGGACATTTCATAAACCTATATTTACTTGTGGAAAATACTTGACTCTCTGTGTGTCAATATGTGAGTGTGTTGGGAGTTAGTGTGTTGGGAGGATGCAGGAATGCAAGTAATTTTTGAATGAAACATCAACAAATACTTGGCAAACATTGGGTGGGATGAAAATAATAATGTGGCTTAGGAACAATATATTTTATTTATTTATCAATTGCTTGCAAGATAATAGGCACAAGTAAAAAACATAGTTATGAATACATGGATACATATAAGAAAATAAACAATAAACAATAGGACAGGGATGGTAGGCACCTTTGGTACGGTTAACCTTGAGTTTGTATCTATTGTGTGCTCTTGTGTTGTTATGGTTGAAGCTGAAGTATTCAT